>JAKCPI010023879.1:0-14550 GCA_023213315.1 Euborellia annulipes | reverse complement strand
GAAATAAAATTGTGTTTTATTTCTAATCCTGGCTGCCTACCCAACACCAATAATATAATTTTTTTTTTTTTTTTTTTTAGAAAAAAACACTTTTCTTCTCATTCACTCTCACATTCACAGTCTTTTCGGCAACTTAGGCCATATAAGACTTTATACGATAAAAGTTATTTGTATCATATATATACAGGGATGGGCGTTAATCAGTTACATGTATTTGAAATACAAGATACCAAATACAATATTAATTGGTATCTTGTAACTCGTTACAGAATTGGCAAAGTAATTGCTATCTTGTATTTCGTTACATTTTTTTAGTAATTGGTATCTGAAATTCGAGATACCAAATACTTTTTTTTTTTTTTTTTAATTTGCCGCAGTGTAAAAAGTCTTGCAGAGGGAGCTGAAATCGTTTTAATTTATTTAATATTACTGTATGTAATCGTCGTGTGGGGTTCTCTGCTCCGGATCTTAGTAAAAACCAGTAACGAGAAGTCAATCAATCCGCCAAATTTTCACTCTTCGTTAAAAAACTTTTTTTTGCTTTCTTCTTTCAACCAGCTCTCAACGACTAAATCTTTGTTCTTCTGCCCCAGTTGAAAGATTGTTTTCATTTGCGGGTTTATTCATTCTCCATCAAGATCCAGATTATCCGACAAAACTTTTGAAAACTTGGTTTTTTGAAACCTTTTCATAAATTTTTTATAAATAAATTTTTTTTAGTGTCATGAATAATTTTATTGTTTTCGATTTTCCAAAGGTATTCTCCAATATAAGTTTAGCTGCCACTTTCCTAAACTAAATTTATTTAGGGTTCCAGATAGAGCCCTGCACGGGCCGATTTTTTTTTGGCCCAGACCGGTCCGTGTCCGTATTTTTTTGACTTCCCGCCCGTACCCGGCCCGTAATTTTTTACCATTCTTCAGGCCCGCCCGGGAATTTTTTCAAACCCGCCCATACCCGCCCGAGATTTAGTGAATGAATGAACGAATGTCTAGCAATTTTTAAATAAAATTTCATTTGCATGCCCGTCCGCCCGAACCCCTTTATTTAGACTTGCTACCCTCCCGTATCCGCCCGTAATTTTTTCATGGCCTCCAAAGCCCGCGGGCCGGGCGGGTAACGGGCCTACGGGCCAACCCGTACCCGTGCAGGGCTCTAGTTCCAGAATTACCCCTCCAAAAAGTATTTTAAAATCAAGGAAAAATTTGTTTGTAATTGGTATTTTCAATGTATTTGAAATACGTAATTGGTATCTTGTATCTCGTTACACAAACCCGTGAATAATTGGTATCTTGTATTTCGTTACAAAAATCTGAAGTAATTGGTATTTTGTATCTCGTTACTCAAAATCGAGTAACTTGCCCATCCTTGTATATATATATATATGGGTCCAGGCATTCTTATTTAAACCATTTGGTTTCCAAATGGCTTAAATAAAATCATCGGATTGCCTGAAATCAAAAAGTAATCCACTAATCAAAAATGATGAATAAATAAAATTCGGAGATGATTTTCAGGCCAATTTTATTTGGATTAACTCCTCCGCTCTGGGTCAACGTTTCGGAGTCAAAACGACTTCAGGACTCATTCGTTTGGCTTCTTTGCCTTTCACATGTGTACTAGCGTGATTAATCACAACTTTTAATGACACAATTCAGGGCTATTTGTTTTTCTTGACACCGCATGGTCCTGAAGAAGGAGTCGTTTTGGCTCCAAAACGTTGACCCATAGCGGAAGGAGTTAATCCAAATAAATTGGCCTGAAAATCATCTCCGGATTTTATTTATACATCCTTCTCACTAATATCCACCAGGCTGCCCCTACCTTCATCAGTAAGTTATTTTTGTATATTTATATGAAAATTGGGTTAATTAATCAAGTACTGGAGGGTGCCAGAAGCAGGCGATCAAGCTTGTACAGTGAGGGCTAATATAAAGTCCCACCCATGCGTTTTCTTCTTGTGATTATTTCATTGTTTTTATAAAAGAAAATGAAAATTTTCTAGGTTTGAACCATGAAAGTTTCCATTAAAAAATATTTAAAAACAATGAAATAATCACAAGAAGAAAACGGGGTGGGACTTTATATTACCCCTCACTGTACTTTTTAAATTTAAGCAGAATCTAATCTTTAAGGGTTGTTCATTCATTAGAT
This sequence comes from Euborellia annulipes, assembly GCA_023213315.1. Taxonomy (NCBI): domain Eukaryota; kingdom Metazoa; phylum Arthropoda; class Insecta; order Dermaptera; family Anisolabididae; genus Euborellia; species Euborellia annulipes. Next base: position 12,396 of record JAKCPI010023879.1, on the reverse strand, counting down.
ATGAAAATTAACTTTTAATTTTTTTTTTTTTTTTTTAATTGTTTTTAACAAAAGGAAAAGGATAATAAAAAAAAAAAAGAGAGCGAGTAAAGAAAGAAGAAGGTGTTGAAATAGCACAAAATGAGCGAGATTAAAAAAAAAAAAAGAATTAGAGGGAAATTAAAAAGACAGTGGGCTGGCTGCTTACTGCCTACTGGAATGAAATTTAAAAAAAAATTATTTCTCTTTTATACAAGATCTTCATTTTTTTTTTTTTTTTTTATAAATGTAGTAAATGGATTTTAATTAAGAAATGAATTTGTCGTTATAATCTCACACCACCCTTTTTTTTTTACATATTTTTTGATCAGCCTGTCTCTCTTTTTTACTTTCTCTTACTCTATATATAAAATATATAGAGAAAGTATTGTGATCATGTCAAAAATTCGATTTTGATGGATATTCATGTTTTGAGGACCCCTGAGTCCAAAAAAGTGGTTTTCGCGACATGGTCTGTCTGTGTTCAATTTAAAGCAAGAAGGAATTGAGCTGGGAGGTTGAAATTTTATATTTAAGTTAGACACCCCCGAACTCGTGGAAATAAGCTTTTCAACAAAATCGGCCAAAGAGTTTTAAATAATTGATACCATGAGGCTGTACTTTAACTTTCTCTGTCACTGAATGTAATGTAGGGATTTTTTATACAATATTATTCTTTTTTTGAGAATGCGACATTAAGTAAAAAGATGAATCTAATTGATAGGAGTAAAATTAGAATATTTTAATTAGAGTAACACTAGCCGTCGTGCTTTCGCGCCTAGCCGGAGGATTTCGCCCCTCTAGACTCCCCGCCAGCTGGCTCGGGCCCCCCTGCGGCGGTCCCTCGCTTTTCTTGTGTTTTTTTTTTAACATTCACATTCAAATGCACACAGTCTTTTCGGCAACTTAGGCCATTTAAGACTTTAAACGATACTCGTATGTTTAAATATATCTATTGGGGGTCCAGGCATTTCTATTTAAGCCATTTGGTATCCAAATGGCTTAAATAAAATCATCGGACTGCCTGGGGTCCGAACCCACGACTTTTGGTATACGAGGTTAGCACGCTAACCCCTAGACCAAGCCCCGAGGGCGCTTTTTCTTCATAATTATGAAAAGAAAATTATTATTATTCCATTCCCATTAAGTGCCTGCTTGAGGATTTGTTTACATTCATGGAATACACAAATGAAAAGAATACAAAAATATTTTTCTATACATTTCCTAAGGGAGAAATCGTAACTTTAAGAATTAATAACTCAAAAAGTTATGAGAATTTCGGGATGAAAATAATTTTCCTCTAATCCCAAGAAGGTTCTCTTTATCCATATAAAATTTCATTTCAAAATTTAACTGAAAGTTGCCTAAATAGAGCGTGACAGACGGACAGACAGTCTGACATTAGCGAATTATATATATATATATATATATATATATTCATTCAAATCTTTCCTCTTTTTTTTTTAAACTACGCTATATTCCTCCTGACTACATGTGACCACTGGTCATTCATTATATGTCTCCGCTTTCAATATATTTTTTTAAGAAATCGACGAATCGCCTTCGAGAATTGACATCATTAAATATTGAATAAATGTATGTCCAAATTGGCATTAAAATGCCAAAGGCCAATAAGTGAATAAAGGAATCCATGGTGAGCATCCGTCATCAAACATCGGCGACGTCAACCAGGCAGTGACTACAGCAGATTCCAGAGTGTTGCAGCTACATATAAAGTCTGTATGCACATTTACGTGGGCGTAGAGTAAACAGTTTAGGATTTTGAATTTTCTTCTTTCTCGGTCTAAATATACAGAATGGTTCATGAATAGGGTGTTATTAATAATTTCATTCTCCCATTTCAGAGTCCTTTATAAATAGTTTAACTATTTACTATATATTTAAGATATTATATATATCGCGTATGTGAGCCTCGAAATTTATACAATTAAATATTTATTCATTCATATATCCGAAAAATAAGGGTGTGCCGCCGGGAGTCGAACCACGGATCCTCCAATTTGTACTCAGAGTGCCCTAACCACTAGACCACAGCACGACATTCGGATATATGAAGTTCATTTATGAACTCATTTGGAATAAATGAACTTCATATATTCGGATATATGAGTTCATTTATGAACTCAGTTGGAATAAATGAACTTCATATATCCGAATGTCGTGCTGTGGTCTAGTGGTTAGGCCCTCTGAGTACAAATCGGAGGATCGTGGTTCGACTCCCGGCGGCACACCCTTATTTTTAACGGATATATTAATTAATAAATATTTAATTAAAGAATAGGTTTTTATAATTCAGTACCCAACGCAGATTTAATTTCTCAAGGTAATGGGATGGATGAATGATCAATGTGCAAAAAGTATACGATAATATGTTTTTATGGATGATGCACAGTACCCGTTTCATCCCGTTACCCTTCGTGGTATCATCGTCATCATATGAGACAATTCAAGTGTGCATGTATTATTATATATTTCACTTTTAGGATTTAAGTTTTGCGTGTAGGGGCTTAATATTATTTAAGAGGATGTTTACTAACTGAATTAATTAATTTTTAAGAATACACGCAAATTTTATTAGCTAGCAATTAATATGGGCGCTTAATTATTAGGAAAATCTCTACGCTCATGCTTTTATATATTATTTATGTGGGTTTAGGCCTTCTGTGTCGGAATTCTCTGATGTTCTCTTGAATAATCGTTCAATCGTGAAATGATTCCTCAACACTGGCATAGGGTGTTGTTCGTCCCATTTAGGTTTAGGCAGGGCTTCCAGTAGAGGATCAATTCACTCTTGACCGTTGTTCAAGGGGAATAGGGGAATTCCTCTATCCCATGTTTTCTCTTTCGCGCATTTGAGAGAAAGTGTGTTTTTCTCTTTCTCCGAGGCCCTGTCGGTCAGTGCTGAGTTCTGGGCCTTGGTTGTTTCAGGACAGAGTGAGTTAATGTTCAAGATGTTAGGAGTTCGTATAGGATGTTGTTAGCTTTTAGGGTTCTTTTTTTTTTTCAGCATGCATCTTGAACAATGTCATTCTGTTTCTGAGATGAGCAATCAAGGGGATTCTTCAGTATTGTATTGATCGGGCTTCCTTCCTAACTCGAGAATGATTATCAGATCAATTAACTCTGCTCTTTTTTAGTTTGCTATTAACAACATTGATTAGGCAGGTGGGTGGAGATTAATTGATCTATATGTGTTCCTTTTTCTCATAAACTTTCTTTGGGCGTGTGGGCGCGTTTTCACCGTATCGTTCCGAATTGATATAATGCCTTCCGGGAGTGTTCGCGTTCGCGACCGTCGCAAGAAAGAAGAGGAACTGTTTTTAGATATAGATGGACGTCCCGGTCATAGATAATGTGGGATTAGGTTAGTTTTTAGGATCAAGCCCTCGTTGAGCCGAAAGAAGCAGTCTACAAAGTAAGTTAAAGAAATATTAAATATAATACTCATTATCAATCATTGAGTCTAATTATTTATTTCTTGTTTTGTTTTAGATGATCATGGAGCCAGGAGGCACTTAGATGATCAAGGCAGAACTCACTCCGGTAGGAGTATAGTATGAGATCAACTAAGTACTTCAGGGCAACTAAATTAAACCTTTCGTAAGTAATATGAATTTAATTTAACAATTCATATTTGCTAATTTTGAGAAAATCGAAAAAAACTGAAAAAGTGCATCAGTAAAGTACTAGTTAGTATTCTCTGGTCGATTTTGATAAAAAAGTTTCGTGCCATGTCTTAGAGACACACAGGCCTACAGACCATGTTGCAAAAACCACTTTTTTTGCTTCAGGGGACCTCAAAACGTGTATATCCATCAAAATCTCGACGACTTTTTACTTTCTCTTAGCCTATATATGAAATATATAGAGAGAGAAAGTATTGCGATCATGTCAAAAATTCGATGTCGAGATTTTGATGGATATACATGTTTTGAGGTCCCCTGAGTCCAAAAAAGTGGGTCCCGCAAATTGGTCTGTGTGTGTGTGTGTATGTATGTATGTGTGGACAGATTTTTAGCATGAAGGAATTGAGCTACCGGATTGAAATTTTATATTTAACTTAGGTACCTTCCCACACGCTCAAAATAAGCTTTTGAACAAAATCGGCCAAAAAGTACTAGTACTTTACTGATGTACTTTTTCAGTTTTTTTCGATTTTCTCAAAATTCCCTCCAAGGATTTTTTTTAAAATTCAAAAATCAATTATTTTTTAGATGCTCTTTAAAATGTATATTCTCATTTTGCCGTTGAAATCTTCTGGAGACCACTTTACTCTTGTTCTTTTAGCATGAAGGAATTGAGCTACCGGATTGAAATTTTATATTTAACTTAGGTACCTTCCCACACGCTCAAAATAAGCTTTTGAACAAAATCGGCCAAAAAGTACTAGTACTTTACTGATGTACTTTTTCAGTTTTTTTCGATTTTCTCAAAATTCCCTCCAAGGATTTTTTTTAAAATTCAAAAAATCAATTATTTTTTAGATGCTCTTTAAAATGTATATTCTCATTTTGCCGTTGAAATCTTCTGAAGACCACTTTACTCTTGTTCTTCATAGGAAAGATAGAAATGGTTGCCATGGTAACGGAATTTAAATCTTTTACTTTTCTCTTAGCCTATATATGAAATATATAGGAGAGAAAGTATTGCGATCATGTCAAAAATTCGATGTCGAGATTTTGATGGATATACATGTTTTGAGGTCCCCTGAGTCCAAAAAAAGTGGGTCCCGCAAATTGGTCTGTGTGTGTGTGTGTGTGTGTGTGTGTGTGTGTGTCTGTATGTGTGGACAGATTTTTAGCATGAAGGAATTGAGCTACCGGATTGAAATTTTATATTTAACTTAGGTACCTTCCCACACGCTCAAAATAAGCTTTTGAACAAAATCGGCCAAAAAGTACTAGTACTTTACTGATGTACTTTTTCAGTTTTTTTCGATTTTCTCAAAATTCCCTCCAAGGATTTTTTTTAAAATTCAAAAATCAATTATTTTTTAGATGCTCTTTAAAATGTATATTCTCATTTTGCCGTTGAAATCTTCTGAGACCACTTTACTCTTGTTCTTTTAGCATGAAGGAATTGAGCTACCGGATTGAAATTTTATATTTAACTTAGGTACCTTCCCACACGCTCAAAATAAGCTTTTGAACAAAATCGGCCAAAAAGTACTAGTACTTTACTGATGTACTTTTTCAGTTTTTTTCGATTTTCTCAAAATTCCCTCCAAGGATTTTTTTTAAAATTCAAAAATCAATTATTTTTTAGATGCTCTTTAAAATGTATATTCTCATTTTGCCGTTGAAATCTTCTGGAGACCACTTTACTCTTGTTCTTCATAGGAAAGATAGAAATGGTTGCCATGGTAACGGAATTTAAATCTTTTTCTTTTTATTAGATTAAAAATCAATTATTATTTAAATTCCCATTTATTTGTGTCTTTAATTGCTTAGGAGAAAACATATATATCTCTCTCTCTCTCACTTGCAAACATTATCGCCTGTCTCTCCGCCTTCTCTCATAGGCCTAATGTTAATTTCCTATAGGGATTTGTATGTTAATTTCGATTCAAAAGGGGGTCCCCTTTGAAACTTTTTTAGGCATTTAAAATTTTTTTTTCCAATTCTTATGAAATTTTGTATTTATTTACGATTCTCTATTGTGTATAAAATGTCCAAATATGAGATTAAAATTTTTAAAAATAACCATAGTTTATTTCAAGCAGTCAACATTTAAAATCCAAGTTTGAAACTAAGGTGCTATCGGAAACTAAATATATCTCGACACAAAAAATCTGGTGTGACCAGCACAGTGCAACTTTCTCTTACCGAAGGGTAAGAGAAAGTTGTGTGCTGTGCGCCAGTCACACCAGATTTTTTCTCTTTATGTATTACTATTTAAATTCCATTTTTACTTTCTCTTAGCCTATTATATGAAATATATAGAGAGAGAAAGTATTGCGATCATGTCAAAAATTCGATGTCGAGATTTTGATGGATATACATGTTTTGAGGTCCCCTGAGTCCAAAAAAGTGGGTCCCGCAAATTGGTCTGTGTGTGTGTGTGTGTGTGTGTGTGTGTGTGTGTGGTCTGTATGTGTGGACAGATTTTTAGCATGAAGGAATTGAGCTACCGGATTGAAATTTTATATTTAACTTAGGTACCTTCCCACACGCTCAAAATAAGCTTTTGAACAAAATCGGCCAAAAAGTACTAGTACTTTACTGATGTACTTTTTCAGTTTTTTTCGATTTTCTCAAAATTCCCTCCAAGGATTTTTTTTAAAATTCAAAAATCAATTATTTTTTAGATGCTCTTTAAAATGTATATTCTCATTTTGCCGTTGAAATCTTCTGGAGACCACTTTACTCTTGTTCTTTTAGCATGAAGGAATTGAGCTACCGGATTGAAATTTTATATTTAACTTAGGTACCTTCCCACACGCTCAAAATAAGCTTTTGAACAAAATCGGCCAAAAAGTACTAGTACTTTACTGATGTACTTTTTCAGTTTTTTTCGATTTTCTCAAAATTCCCTCCAAGGATTTTTTTTTAAAATTCAAAAATCAATTATTTTTTAGATGCTCTTTAAAATGTATATTCTCATTTTGCCGTTGAAATCTTCTGGAGACCACTTTACTCTTGTTCTTCATAGGAAAGATAGAAATGGTTGCCATGGTAACGGAATTTAAATCTTTTTCTTTTTATTAGATTAAAAATCAATTATTATTTAAATTCCCATTTATTTGTGTCTTTAATTGCTTAGGAGAAAACATATATATATCTCTCTCTCTCACTTGCAAACATTATCGCCTGTCTCTCCGCCTTCTCTCATAGGCCTAATGTTAATTTCCTATAGGGATTTTTATGTTAATTTCGATTCAAAAGGGGGTCCCCTTTAGAACTTTTTAGGCATTTAAAATTTTTTTTTCCAATTCTTATGAAATTTTGTATTTATTTACGATTCTCTATTGTGTATAAAATGTCCAAATATGAGATTAAAATTTTTAAAAATAACCATAGTTTATTTCAAGCAGTCAACATTTAAAATCCAAGTTTGAAACTAAGGTGCTATCGGAAACTAAATATATCTCGACACAAAAAATCTGGTGTGACCAGCACAGTGCGCAACTTTCTCTTACCGAAGGGTAAGAGAAAGTTGTGTGCTGTGCGCCAGTCACACCAGATTTTTTGATATGAATCCAATACTTTGTCTCTATATATATTAAGGGGGGGTACAGGAGCGACGTCTAAACGTACTTTAAAAAAAACTAGACTATTATAAGGAATTTTTCAATGCGCTTTCTTTTTTAAATGCGCTTTCTTTTTTAAATGAATTAAATTCATAAGAGAATATTGGGACATCAAGCTATAATTTTTTAATGATTTATTAAAAAATTATCGTAATTAATTTTTTTGTTATCAAGCAAATACATAAAAACAATCTGTCCCAATAATCTTTAATTTTTTTTAAATTTAAAAATGAATTTATTGTTATTATTAATCAAATATTAATTAGAAAATTTTTAAAATAAGCTTAGATGATTTATTTAAAAACCAACTGTCAAATTAGTTCAGCATTCTTGCAATAGATGGCAGGCTAGTCTAACAGCCGATCCCCTAATAGTCTATATTTAAATATTTGTATGCTTTTATAAAAGATACATAATATATAATAACATTTATTAAGTATTTATTGTTAAAAGATCAATGAAAATCAACCAAATTCATTAAATATTGTTAGCTACCATTCTGACATCTCTTGGCAAATTTTTGAATTACTTGATATTTGGGCATACTTTTTATGACACACAACGCCATCTTTTTTTTTGGAATGGGTGCATAAGGTCCGAAGACCTATAATGACCAATAGTCACATGCAGCCAGGAAGAAAATAAAAACAAAAGGAGAAGCATAAAGGGGAAACTCAACTGCGGGAACTGAGAAGATGCCTGTTGAGGTTAGACTTGAAAGTCTGAAGATTGTAGGTTTTGGGGAAGACAGACGCAGGGAGCTTGTTCCAATCACGGGAGGTCATGGGGACAAAGGAAGAATGAAATTGATTTGTTCTGTTAGTCGTGATCTGAACAGCATAGGGATGCTGGGAAGATGCCTCTCTTGTGTTCCGTGAATATGTTGCATTGGGTGGGATAATTGATTTTAATTCGGCAGAGCATTGACCATGGTAATACCTGTAGAAGAGAGATAGTGCAGATACTCTTCTTCTATGATCTAGTGACTCTTAGCGGGAAAAACATGCGTAACACCTTCACTCCCGAGCCCCCTTAACATTTTTAGAGGTAAGAGAAAGTAAAAATTGATTTTTTTTTTTCTTATATTTCAATTATGACTCTCTTTTGCTCTTCAATCTTAAATGAACAATTTCTCTCCCTCTCCTTAATAACATTTTCTCATTTTAAAAAGAAAGAGAGAGAAAAAAAAAAATTAATCTACTAAAAATATTTTTCCAATTAACTTTTCATATTAACGAACATTTCTGTCTGTGTGTGTGTATGCATGTCTTTAATTTCACCCTCTCTCTCCGATTTCCTTATTTTCCTCTCTTGACAAGGCCAATGTTCAACTATTATATCTTACTGACAGCTCAGATAATTAAGTGACTACCACCAGCGGCCTTTAATACCTTTAAGAAAAGGGTAAAGGGAAGGGATTTAGTTACAAACTGGTTAAGTTGGTACCATGTATTCCATTTTCTCTCCAACTGCCAATTCACAACTTACAGGAACATTCAGGGGAGGGAGGGTTTGAAAATCATTTTAATATATAATATGGAATTATATTATAACAAAAGGGTTACAAATCAACAATCAACACCTGCTCTTGATTTCCTTTCTAACACTAAAGGAAAATATTTATGCTATTCTCCCTCTCAAGAATATTAAATATATAATGAGTTATAATCACATGAATTTATTATAGGCGTGCAAAAAAAAAAAAAAAAAATTCAATAGTTTGGGTTGTTTGCTTCATTTCTAGTCAACTAGAAAATTTTCGATATAGTAAACAAAAAGACGCTTAACCTTCGAATTATGGTTGCAGCCACACCGAACCACTTAAGGAGGAAAAGCTCTTCGCATGTTTTTGCCGATAAGATGGCGTTATGGGTCTTATGCATAACCAGGGAATAAACGGGAAGGGACATCACGTAGTAAAAAAATGGAGTGTTTAAAAACAAGAGAACTATCGGTTTAGTAAGGCTGCTTACAGAGCGCCTATGAATGGTGCGTGCGCGCCAGGTTTAAATATAAAAATGAAAGGTTTTTCACCAGGAAATATCGTTTTTTTTTTTTCGAATGATTAAAACTATATCTATATGGTTTCTCACCTAAATGAATAAAATTGTTGGTGAATGGTTTTTCTCTCTGATAAATAAAAAGCCAAGTTAACATATATATATTTATTAAAATTAAAAAAAATATACAATATATTTATAAACATAGGATATTATTAAAACAAATATAATAAAAGAATATAAAATATTTCTTTTACAATATAATTATAAGGATAGGATACTATTAGACTATTAATTTTGGAATTGTTCGATTTTGAAATGGTCGGAGCAAACCTTGTAATGAGTACGAATATTAGTTGATGATTTGTTGAAGGAATCAGCATTATTTACTGTATAATTTGTATCCATCCCTCTCGAAGTTGTATATTCCGTGGAAAACAAAACAATTTTATATTTTTCGATCCTGGATATCCATCTATGCAGCTCGGCAAACATCTTTTCCTCTGCGGTATCATGCTGTTTAAGAACAAATATAAAAACTATTTATATTTTTTGAAATGTCAAAACATTAGATCAAAGAAAATCAATATTAATTTTATAATTATAATATTAAAAGTTTTTAGTGAAGTTTTTAATTAAAATGTACTACGAAAATATTGAAAATGCCAAAAAAAATGTATCTTTTATGTGAAAGGAAATAAATTGAGCTAAAAAACCAACCTGATTTTGGATATATGAAGGAATCAGGCCCTGGAAGGAATTCAATCGTTGACAATTTTGATCAGGAAACACATTGACTTTGTTTCTTTCGGTTTCGTGTGCTTGAGATGACAGTTAGTCCTTGGTTTTTTGAAAATAACTGAAATTGATGGATGGGACCAATGGGAACAAACGTGCGTCCTGCGCATGCGCGATCAAAGCAGGCGACACTTGCCCTATCTATAGCGATAGAAAAATATTTTCATTCTGAACATAGTAACTATATCTCTAAAAGCACACCAAATTGCTCCATTGACTTGTCCCCCCTGTGCATAACCATTACGAAATATTTGCCAACAGATGGCAGGATAGTAGTGCTATATTTAATCTCATGCATTTACTTGATCTTTTAATAATGAATAGTCTATAAATATTATTATATATCATTATATAAAAGCAAAAATATATAGGCTTATAGGATATCTGATAATGCCGGCTTCTGCCATCTTTTGCAAAAGTGCTCTACTATTTTAATTTTTAAATAAATACTATTTCTTTTATAAAAATTAAAATTTTCATAAAAGAAATAAATCTTTTTACATTTTTTTTCTATAATTATAAAAAAAATTCTTTATTTTTGAAAGAATCATAATTAAAAAAAAAAGCTTTCTATTAAGTAAAATACTCAGGAATTTAATTCAGTTAAAAAAAAAAGTGCATAAAAAAATACTTTGAAATGCCTCACTATTTGTTATTTTTAATTTTCTCTTACCCTATATATGAACTATATAAAAGTATATGCGATCATGTCAAAAATTTGATGTCGAGATTTTGATGGATATACATGATTTGAGGTCTCCTGGGTTCAAAAAAGTTTTATTTCGGTCTTTAATTGTTTCCGGAGAAAAAATCGATGACGTCACTCATTGTTACCCTTAGATGGACAGACACCAGCTCCTTTATGTGACTATATCTATCTCACTTGCACTAATCTTCTCTCTTCTTCTACTCGTTTTAAAGTTCACTTCACGGCTCTTCCTTTCATAGAGCCATTGTTAAATCCCTATAGGGATTTGTATGTTAATTTCGATTCAGCAAAGGGGGTCCCCTTTGGAGCTTTTTACGCATTTAAAATTGTTTTTTCCAATTCTTATGAAATTTTTGCATTTATTTACGAATCTATATTGTGTATAAAATGTCCAAATATGAGATTATAAAATTTGAAAAATAACCATAGTTTATTTCAAGCAGTCAACATTTAAAATGCAAGTTTGAAACTAAGGTGCTATGGGAAACTAAATATATCTCGACACAAAAAATCTGGTGTGACCAGCACGGTGCACAACTCTCTCTTACCGAAGAATAAGAGAAAGTTGTAGTTGTGCAAACACCAGATTTTTTTTCGTTTGCTCAAATTAGGTCAACTTTGTATATTCTTTCTAAAATTATTTATTTATATATATATATCGGGCGCCGCCCCGGCGGGGCCCCTCCGTGTAGTGGGGGCCGCGCCCCGATCTCCCCTACTGCCTTTCGGCTTATATACATACCGGTACATACATTTTCCTTTTCATTTTTATATATAGAGTTTATTTAAGGTTAATTATTAATGAATTTACATTTTTGAAAATAATATTTTTTCCGGGATCTCCCGGTACAAACACGCCGATATTTTAGAATTTAAAATGTAAATAAATAAAAAATCGTAAAATGGGTAAATATTTAAGGTTTTGTTACCATGGCAAACCCTTTCTCCTAATTTTTATTTTTTTCTGCCTTAAAGGTTAATTACTTTAACTTATTGTTACCAAAAACAAAACTTGTCCGGGACTCTCACAAACATAAAGAAAATTTCATAATAATTGGTTGAGTGGTTTAGAGTGAGTTCAGTCAAATACACTTTAAAAAATTTTATATATAAAGATATACATTATACGTATGATTAGCCAGTAGTAGCCAGCAAGTTGTGGCATAAATTTTCACTAAATCTCTCTCAAACTTGGACCGATAATTTCTGACTAATTGGAGTTGATAAAGTGGACATCTCATTGTTCGCCCCTGTCGAAATTTGAAGGGCTCCCTAGAGAAAGAGACAGAGATGAGAGAAAAGGGCTAAAGGTTTCACAATCAAAACAAATTTCTATCACAATCGAATAGAGAGGAAAAAAAAAAATTATTTTTATAACAATTTTGAATCTGAAATAATGATCAGTACGGTGTCTTTTAAAATTATAAGGCTTTCCTTAACTATGATTTATCCAACTTTTAAAAAGAAAATATAATAATGAGAGACAGCTAAACATAAAAAATACATTAATTTAATTCTAATTCCTTTAATTTTCAATACGTTTTATTAATTATTATAGATATATACCTGACGAAGCGAGAAAGTGAGGTTAGAGTAAATGT
>JAKCPI010023878.1:0-20208 GCA_023213315.1 Euborellia annulipes | reverse complement strand
AGGAAGAAAGAAAAAAGCGATTGCAGATAATTTTATTTCATTTATTTATCGCCTTCAAGCCGACGTTTCGGTCAGATATACGACCATCATCAGGGCTGAAGCGTGTCAACAAAATTCCTCAAAATGTCGAATGGCACAATCGTATAAAATATTTTTTGCCACAAGGACCAACAGGCTATGCGAGTCAAGGTTAGAGGAGTTAAATCTCTTCATACACAATATTTTTTTTTTTTTGAATTCGTCAAATTAAAAGCCATGTATATAAGATAAAATCAATTAATTTTAATAAACGAAATAAAATTAGCTGCAATCGATCTTTTTCTTTCTTCCTTACTACAAAATTTATTGTTTATCGTTAAAGTCTATATGGCCTAATATACCGAAAAGACTAATGAGAAAAAAACTTTAATAATAAATATGTATTTTTTGAAACATATAACCTAGTGCAGGGATGGGCATACATTTTCTACAGAGGGCCACATTGAAAACTTCATTGATTCTGGGGAGCCCCATATATAGGGCCTATAGTATATTTACTTCAATTACATTTCATATAATAAATGAATATAAATATCAAAAATACAATTATACAAATATATAAACAATTACAAATATAATAAATGAATACAAATTCACTCTAACACTGTATTACAAATGTGAATGGCATTTTACGATACACATGACGTCACGGATAATATGACCTAGCGGACCGTGGTTTGCCCACCCCTGTCTTATGTTGTTAGTGTATAATTTATATATCTAATTTTAATTTATCGTGATCTTTAAGGAATTAGAAAATTTTAAAAGCACCGAATTGAAAAATCATTAGTAAAAAATGAGAAAAGTTTAGGCCTTTGAAGGTATTGGCCACCCTGGCAGCAGATGTTTTATAAATCTATTGTTGCTTATATTTAGCTTCTGAGGATTTCTACCTTTAAGCAGGTCGTTAATAAATTTATTTATTTTTTATATTTATTAGAAAAGAGATTTGAAAAAGTCAAGATGATATTTCAAGAGTGTTTTATAGTTACTTACAATAACAATAATTGTATTTTTAAACTTACAAACATTTGAATCTCAATTCTCTTTAAGACGTTTCGAACATATTTTTGTTATTCATCTTCAGTTTTGTTTCTCATTTGATAGAGAGGGTGAAACTGCTTTTGAATAAATAATGATCCTTACATGAATTTGTATAATTATGTATTCTTATATTGTTGATAAATAATTTATACAACATTTACGCTCGTGTGCATGCAATCAAATTTGAATGAACGATATTTATATATTCAAAACCAGACTAAACTAACTAAATGAAAACAAAAACTGAGGGCGAAACGACTCACATGCTAAGAGGAGTTAAATCTCATACACAATATTTTTTTTTTTTTTTGAATTCGTCAAATTAAATGCCATGTATATAAGATAAAATCAATTTTAGAAATATCAATATTTAAACTTGTGTAAATAGTTATCATGAGAGAAGCCAAATTTATTAGTCATTGATGTTAAGAGGTAGGCAAATGTAATAGACTATTGATGCAAGCAAGGCACTGTAATGAATTTGCTAATTAATCATGAGCTCACTTGTGGTTCCTTGGAAATTTCAAATGTATATTTGTTGGGGATTATTCAACCCACTTTACACTCCCAATCTGTTTAAATAGTAGCAAAAGGATATTATGGAATAGTAGAATTAAAGGGAATTTTGATTTTGTTATAAACTTCAAACCACCACTCTAATGATTTGTGAATCAAAGAATAAAATTAAACTCTATCATATTGTAGATTGATTGTGATTTCTCTTAAAAACCTTTCTTATAGGATGATTTTCCTTCCCGCTAAAATTTTTTTTCTGCTATACTCTGTTTTTCTGCATTCCCATTTTTTAAGGATTTTTAACTTTTTTTTTTTCTCATTCACACTCACATTCACACACACATACACACAGTCTTTTCGGCAACTTAGGCCATTTAAGACTTTAAACGATACTCGGATTTATAATATATATTTATTGGGGGTCCAGGCATTCTTATTTAAGCCATTTGGTATCCAATTGGCTTAAATAAAATCATCGGACTGCCTATGGTCCGAACCCAAGACGTTTGGTATACGAGGTAAGCACGCTAACACGCTAACCTCTACGCCAAGCCCCGAGGGCTCCATTCTCTATTTATTTCAATTGATTGGGAGCCAATTCAATTGTCGCATGAGGCGGGATACTGACCCTTGTCCTCTAGCACAGGGGTCTCCAAACTACGGCCCGCGGGCCACATCCGGCCCGCGGACAGATTTTGTCCGGCCCGCGGAGAGCTAGCAAACTTGAAAACTTCTTTTAGAGAACATATTTTTTATAGCAAATTAAATTTAGTTTACTGAAGTATTCTAATTTTATGATGAATAATTATTAATATGACATCTACATTGATATGGTCATGGGCTAACTACTCATAACATTGTTGTAGGCTTATTGTTATTGTTTTTGTGATAAGTTGGATAAAGAAACACAGAATTGTAATGAGTAAAGACATGCATAATATGCAGAAAATTTAACTTCAGTATATAATAACTAAAAAATTATTGAAATGAATCCAACTAACATTTTATACATTTTAAATAAAAACATTAACTTATAACAAGCATAATGAGATATGAAATACTAATGAGATTTATGTAATTGAGATTTTCCACTGACAATAGTTTGTAGTTGTGGACTAATTTTACGTTTTGCGGACTTTAGTCCGATTTGCAGCCTTTTTTAAACGTTGCGTACTTTTTCGGACTTTTTTTCATCAGTGGACTATTTCACTTTTAACCACTGGCAACAATGATAATATGGTTTTGGCCCTCGGAACTTACTGGAGTAATCAGTATGGCCCTAAGGCTGGAAAGTTTGGAGACCCCTGGTCTAGCACAATGCATTCCCACTAATTGGGCAATTGCTTACTTACCCATGGGCGTAGCCAGACATCTTGTTAGGGGGGCAACCCCTCGTAAGAGCTAGATGGGGGTTTGCAAAAATATATATTTGTTTTTTTTTTTATTTTTTTTTTTTAGGACAAGTCAGAGGGGGCGAAGGCCCCTCTGCCTTCCCCTGGCTACGTCCATGTATTTACCCTCACGTGTTTTGTTCAATTTTTTAATATCACAAAAACAAATTTTTGATTTGTATTTTAAAAACAAAGTTAGTACCGTATTTAACAAGTGGTATATGATAAGCTCTGATTATGAAGAGTTCGAAAGTTTTGCAACTTCGTTCCCTATTTTTTTTTAAAGGATATTTTGAGATTGTGTTTTTAAAAACAAAAATTATTTTTATTACTTATATTAAAAAAAAAAAATAGCCTAGGGTCCCGGATTCACTTCCCCTCCCAAGCAAGAAGAATTGGGTAAACAATAAAAATAAAATGTTATTTCCCAGTTGCCATCAATACAAGATAATTTAGGACAATATTTTAATTTTCCCCTCTCGACTGTTGAGACCATATAAGGATTAGAAATACATATATTTTAAATAATATTTACCAATGGCCCCCGAGGGACGTTCAACACGCTGATTGTCAGTCCACTCGAGGTTTCGCCGCGCTATAATAAATATTTATTCAGTAAATCTGTAAATGGTCTCGGTAGCCAAGAGAGCAAATTAAATAAAAAAGGAAAAAAAATAAAACAAAGTTCAGAAGTGTTCCTCTCTATGATCACCTTCGATTCCCAATTTTTTGTTTTTACTTTCTCTTACCTATATAGAGAGAAGGTATTGGATTCATGTAAAAAATTCAAGGTCGAGATTTTGATGGATATACACGTTTTGGTATCCAAATGGCTTAAATGAAATCATTCGACTTCCTGGGGTCTGAACCCGCGACCCTTGGTATAGAAGGCCAGCGCGCTACTACACCAAGCCCCACAACCTAAAAAGTAAGGTTATGATTTTGACAGCTTTGAAATAAAAGCAACATGTTAACCTCGCTGTTAAAACTTTGTTTAGAGAATAGTATTTTTTAACGCTGGTGTTATTATTTTACTTTTTAACACCTAATTTACCATGTCAAATTCTAACGTATGTTTTTAGAGAATAGACCTGGATATTAGAATTTTTCATTTATACTAACTACACCTTTGTCTTAAATAATTGTCAATAATATACTTATTATAAATATCATTTCTTTAACTTCCTTACAAATCTATAAAAAGAAAAATCAATTCTCACAATTTCCCGTCTGGCTTTTTTTCTTTTTTTTTTTTTTTCTCCCCACCTTGTGATTCATTTTATTCTTTTCTCTTTATCGTATTTTAAGATGTTTCTATTGATTTGTCTTTTCTTTAGGTAAACGCAAGCAACAGTGAGCAAATTGTACTCAAAAATGTTCAATTCGAGGCGTCTGGTTTATATTCCTGCGAAGTTACCTCGGCTACACCCATATACACGAAGGCGTCAGCGGAACATGACGTCACCGTTATACGTAAGCAAAAAAAAAAAAAAAATTTTTTTTTGAATAGAATATTTTCCTTACCACTCGTTAAGCTTTTAATTAAATTATGTTTAATTTTAAAGATCGGTTCGATTGAATATTCTCTTAATCAGAGCGAACATCTCTTTCAATAATGTAATTAGCCTCCCTCCGACTTCTATCGCATTCAACGGATTTTAGTCGGCAAAAAAATCTCAATTACAAAAAAAAAGAATATTTTAATTAAATATCTCCATCTATTTATTTTTTTGAAAATCTATAGCAGAATTATTGTTGCGTCTATGAATACAAACTCTTGCTATTGTTCCCGATAACCTTATATCAAAAGATAGCGATAAATTACAGGCAATTGCTCGAACTGAACCCACCAAGTCAACTGCCCTTTTTCACATTTTTTTTATTATCCTGCCTGAGTGGTGCTTCTAAGTTCAAGAGCTCTTAACTGCTTAAAGTACTGTACCAAATAAAATTTATATTTAAAAACCTTTTTACTAGCCCACGTTGTTTGAGTATCAAATTAGAAAACAATTATCTGTTCATAAGTAAGAAATTATATATATATATATATATAATATTTAAGATATTATATATACGCGTATGTAAGCCGCGAAATTTCCGCGAAATGCACCTGGTCGAGGGAGAAATTTGCGGCGCCGAACTTGGGTCCATTTCTTCTGCTGGCTAAAATTGCTTTCCAACTGAGTTCATAAATGAACTTCATATACCCGAATGTCGTGCTGTGGTCAAGTGGTTAGGGCACTCTGAGTGCAAATCGGAGGATCCGTCGCGGCACACGGGTATATGAATTAATAAATATTTAATTACCTGTTCATTTGTAAAGAGTACGATTCACTTTTTTTTTTTAGAGGCCTTAAGATCACAGCCCATAGACCCCATAAAATTCATAAACTTGCACCTCAAAATTCATAAATTAAATGTTAATATTATTCACATTTAAAAATGATTGGATCTCCTAAACGGAGCAAATTATTCTCGTCTAAAGAGGCACTTTGTTCTCTACTAATAGATAATAAAATTATTAGGGTCCGACCGAAACAAGATTTTCAGCCGAAACCGAAACCGAATCCGAAACTTGTATTTCCTATAAAAAATTCATATCATTTTACCTTTTTTTTTTTTTTTTTTTTGAAATTTTTCCGCTCTCCGGAAATTTTTTCTCCCTCAAGTGCAAATCATTTGACCTTTTTTTTTTTGCATGCGAGTCTCATCCCATCTTTTCAGACTCAAGTTTCGGCTACTTTTTGGCCGAAATTCGGTCGGTTCCTAAAAATTAAATTTAAAAAGTACATAATTGATGTTGGTTTAAGTCTACCGAGAGAACACTTCACATATTCCATCCGCAGTATACATCCGATTTTGGCAAGCTGAGATTTGAGGCAGTGGTGGTTTTTAGATGGTGACAATATCGACCAATTCAAACTTTGATACCAATGTCTTGGTGGTATTTTTTCCACAATATTCATATAAAGCATGTCTTTTATACAAAAATAGCTCTTGCCATCGCTTTTGCCATCTAGATCTTATTTCAAGGGAACAGAAATCCACCAAATCAGTTGGAAGAACCTGCTTGATCTCAGTTGTCAATCTCAAGCTCAATTTCAATCCCAAGCTCAATCTCTTGACTTGGCTTGATTCTGAAAACCTTTAGATATCCGAGCTACCATATATAGCCAAAAGTGTAAAAAAATAGGTAGGGTAACTTCGGCGGATCGGGACGCTTGGTAGGCCTAAATAGGGACAATTTCCCGATTTTTTTTCTCTTCTCGAAACTAGCTCGAAAGAAGGTCCTGACTATCTATTGATTACTGTTTGTACTTGATGTAATCAATAGACAGTCAGGACCTTCTTTTCGAGCTAGTTTCGAGAGAAAAAAATCCGAAAATTGTCCCTATTTACCAAGCGGCCTAGGTTACGCTACCTAAAAATTTGTCTCAAGTATCACGAATTAGATAGTATACTAAACCATGTCTGAGAATCAATGGGGCTGATTTTTTTCTAAATTTAATGTAGAAATATACAAAAATATGAAAGTGAAGATATTTATTTATTTTTATTTTGTCTTGATTTTACTAAATAATAAAAACTTAGCCCCCACGTCAACATAGGCTCCCAAATATGAAAATACTTTCAGAGAGGAGACCACACCTTAATTTAAAATACTTTATTTAATTTTTCTAAAATATTCCTAGTCTAAAATCACTTCGTGAGTTGGTTGACTTAAAATTTCTTTTCAAACTTTTAAATGCCCTGATCTTCTGGGTGCATTGTGCTTTCGGGTTCGCTGAGGCCTTTGGTTAATTACACGTGAATGGCATGTGTCTATTGCACTTTAAAATAAGTATAATTTCTATTAGATATATTTATTATTTTAATTTTATTTAAAATTATTAACTATTTTAAAAGTCTGATGTGGCTAGCACAAACAGTATAAATGGGAAAGGCTATTTGAGGCATAAAATCCGAAAATTCACTTCTATTTGTATATAAGCCTAAAAGATATTCCTGTTTCCTCCCTTTTTGGTGATTTAATTCTATTTTAAACGAAGTAGTTGTTAAAATAGAAAGTTGACACTTCTATTTTCAATGACCTAGGTCGAGAGACATTCGTCTATATAAAGGCAATAATTAATCACATTTGGGTTCATGACATGATCTTGCTATTTATTAATATAACTATTTACCCAATATATATCATTCCACCTACCCTTTAGAGATCTCTCTCATTTTGTCCAAGGCATTCTTCAATATACAAACATCTTTATTAAATACATTAAATATTTATTTGCCAAGTAAAATAATTTTAAACTATTTGTTTTATTTGTAAACTAACAAGTTGTGTGCTGGGTATATGAGATTAGAGTTGGGAGGAATAAAGCCAGCGTTTGTTGAACACCTTTACACTTTAATTTAAGCAGACTTTTCGGAAACCACAACGGTTGCCATCTTCAGTGCCAATGAAAGTTTTTAAGGTGTCCCTGTCATATATAATAATATTGTAATGTATAGGAAACTATCTTATTGTTCTATATGACAGGGACACCTTAAAAAACTTTCAATGGCACTGAAGATGGCAACCGTTATTGGTTACCGAAACATCTGCTTAAATTAAAGTGTAAGGTGTTCAAAAACGCTGGCTTTATTCTTCCCGACTCCAATATTTGTTTTATTTGTAAAAGTAAATAATAACTCTAGAGTATTTTTGGTATCGGGTATTGATCTTAGCTTTAGGATTTTTTTTTTTAGAATGATGGATGAGTAGTAATTATTTCATCTAAAGTTATCTTCTCTTTGTCTTGGTGAAATTCCCGGAGACAGTTTGGGAGTGGCAGATGAGTTGAATAAGTCAATTCAATAAGGAATTAATTTAATCAATTAGATACTTCTTAATTATTTTTGTGTACTTGTGTAAAATGTATTAAGAGAGATAGAAAAATTAAGAAATTTACTGGTGTAAAATGGAGTAAAGAGAAAAATATATATATATTTTTTTTTTTGGGAAAAAAATTGTATTTTTAATATAAAATTTTAAAAACTAATACTTAAAAATTTGATTTGTATATATATTCTGGTAAACAACTACAGAATGCCCCTTTAAATTACCGATAATAAGAAAAAATTCTATGCTGTGCGACCAGTCACACCAGATTACCCCCCCCCCGAGAAACTCCTCTGGATTGGAAAACATCATCATTTAATGGAAGAGTTTTTTGTTAGCGAAAGAGGAAGTGTCACTCTACTACCGCCACCATTGATACTCTCTTGTCGTTTGGTTGCCTAACTTCAGGGGGCTCCCATGAATTTTTAAACCAAGCAGCGCGTCGCCATCTATTATTTATATGCTTAACATTATATTATTTAGCCCGTGGCCCATGGTTTGGAGAGGACATTGGCTTGACGTGTCTGGGGCCCGGGCTCGCTTCCCGTCCCAAGCGAGAAAAATTTATTTGAAATGAACCGTTGACCGTGGAGTCTAAATAGCCTAAGATGCCGAAAAAGACCTTAAAAGAAATTATTCATTCTTTCTTAAATATTCAACTTCCTAAAAGGATTTTTATGCTCTTTTTTTTCACTTTAATCTTTAAAAATATTTTTTATTAGTTGCATTTTTACTTTCTCTTACCTCTATATATATGTAAATATATATAGAGAGAGAAAGTATTGGATTCATGTCAAAAATTCGATGTCGAGATTTTGATGGATATACACGTTTTGAGGTCCCCTGAATCCAAAAAAGTGGTTTTCGCGACATGGTCTGTCTGTGTGTCTGTCTGTGTGTCTGTGAACAAAATGTCTCAAGAACGAAAAGAGCTAGGAGGTTGAAATTTTATATTTAAGTTAGGCACCCCCATGGGACGTGACACGAAGCTTTTGAACAAAATCGACCAAAGAGTACTAGTACTTTACTGATGCACTTTTTCAGTTTTTTTCGATTTTCTTTAAATTCGATCAAAGGATTTTTTTTTTAAATTCAAAAAATCAATTATTTTTTAGATTATCTATAAAATGTATATTCTCATTTTGTGATTGAAATCTTCTGAAGACCACTTTACTCTTGTACTCCATAGAAAAGATAGGAGAAATGGTTGCCATGGTAACAAAATATAAATATTTTCACATATAAATTTTACATCTTGAAATTCGAATGTAGCTTACTGATGGAAAGTAAATACATGTCGACACAAAAAATCTGGTGTGCAACACAGTACACAACTTTCGATTACCGAAGGTAAGAGAAAGTTGTGTGCTGTGCGCCAGTCACACCAGATTTTTAAAAAATAGTTATTGGAAAGAATGGAATGTATAAAATTTCGAAAAAATATTTTTATTAAATTCCTACTTTCATATTTTTTGTATTAGAATTTTGATTTGATAAAATGTCAAGAAGACCGCGATCGCTTGCCACCTGCTTTGACACGTAGTTCATATGAATAAAGAGAGGGGAGGGAGATAGGTTTCAAGGAGTCCAACTGTTGAGGGAACATCGACATGGCTTGGAGATTAAAATCCCCGGCAAAAATACATATCTTGCAAGTAAAGGCAACAGTCAGGAAAGGGCCAACGAGCCAAAGGGCGGATATTGATTCGAGGCTTGCAACCGAGGAAAACCTTTTCTAGTGAATAGTTGAGAGGGCACACAAGAAAAAGACACGGCCGCCACGTCGACTGGAAATATACGTTTGCAGTCAGTCTTGCTTGTCAATTTCAATGAATATTCTTTTTAATATATATAAAAGAACATTTCAACTCTTCAACTTAACTTTTCTTAAAAACTTTATTTAAATTTAAAACAAATTCAATTTCAAAAACAAATTTTTTTTTTTTTTTGTATGGAAATTCCTTATTCTTTCTTAAAAATTCGGCGTTGTTAAAAAAAAGTGAAGATAATAACCATGACTAAAATTATAAAAAAAATTTTTACAAACAAAAAAGTTAAATTTTTGAATCATAATAATCACTTGGTAGAGCATAGTATTTTTAATACAGTAGCTACCAGGTATTAGTTTTAAATCAGGGGAGACAATCAACAGGAGGGACGAAATAGAAATCTATTTATATAATTCTCTAATATCCGTCTGTCGGTCTGCCTGTTACGGGGGCAACTTGGGCAACTTCCCGTTGGAATTTCGAAACTAAATTTTTTTATGCTTAAAGAGGACCTTCTAGGGATTACAAGAAAATTGTTTTCATCCCGAAATTCCTATAACTTTTTGAGTTATTAATTCCCAAACTTACAATTTCTCCCATAGGAAATGTATAGAGATCTATTTATGTATTCTTTGCATTTGTGATTTCTATGAATGTAAACAAATCCTCAAGCAGGAACTGAATTGGAATATAGTAATGATAATTTTTTTTTCATAGTTAAGAAAAGGCGAGGGTCTGCCGCAGGGGAAGCCTCCCGGCTAGGCGCAGCGGCTAGTATAAAATATTTTGTTTATGGGATGAAAATTTTCTTTAAACATTTGACCATCCGTATTGGTGAAGTGACTCCTGTTCTCTGAGTTTCCAACTTTTTTTTTTTAACACACACTTTTTTTCCCATTCACACTCATATTCACACAGTCTTTTTTGGCAACTTAGCCATTTGGTATCCAAATGGCTTAAATAAAATCATCGGATTGCCTGGGATCCGAATCCCCGACCCTTGGAATACAAGGCAGGCGCGCTACCAACTACGCCAAGCCCGTGGCGGGTTTCCAACTTGAAATATAAAATGTTCACTACCCACAAAACCATTTGGTTGAGGGTGAAGGCAAAAATTCTTATAATTAAGGTTATGGAGAAAAAATCTGGTGTGACTGGCGCACAGCACACAACTTTCTCTTACCTTCGGTAATCGAAAGTTGTGTACTGTGCTTGTCACACCAGATTTTTTGTGTCGACATGTATTTAGTCCCCGGCAGTAGGGAATATTTGAATTCGGATGTAAAATTTATAAGTATGGGAAAATATTTATATTTTGTTTCCATGGCAACCATTTCTCCTATCTTTCCTATGAAGCACAATAGTAAAGTGTGCTTCAAACAATTTTGAGGGCAAAACGAGAATATACATTTGAAAGAGCATCTAAAAAATAATTGATTTTTGAATTTTAATCAAAATCGTTAGAGCGATTTTTGAAAATCGAAAAAAACTGAAAAAGTACATCAGTAAAGTACTAGTATTCTTTGGCCGATTTTGATTAAAAGCTTATTTTCCGGTCCCGGGGGTGTTTAACTTAAATATAAAATTTTAACCTCGTAGCTCAATTCCTTCATGCTTAAAATTGAACACACACACACACACACACACACACACACACACACACACACACACACCCACCCACAGACAGACCATGTCGCGAAAAACACTTTTTTGGATTCAGGGGACCTCAAAACGTGAAGATCCATCAAAATCTCGACATCGAATTTTTGACATGAATCCAATACTTTCTCTCTATATATATATTATATATATACATAGGTAAGAGAAAGTAAAAAACCAGCGACTTTTTTACTTTCTCTTACCTCTAGATATATGTTAATATATATAGAGAGAGAAAGTATTGGATTCATGTCAAAAATTCGATGTCGAGATTTTGACGGATCTTCACGTTTTGAGGTCCCCTGAATCCAAAAAAGTGGTTTTCGCGACATGTTCTGTCTGTCTGTGTGTGTGTGTGTGTGTGTGTGTGTGTGTTATGTGTGTGTGTGTGTTCAATTTTAAGCATGAAGGAATTGAGCTAAGAGGCTGAAATTTTATATTTAAGTTAAACACCCCCGACCGGAAAAATAAGCTTTTAATCAAAATCGGCCAAAGAGTACTAGTACTTTACTGATGTACTTTTTCAGTTTTTTTCGATTTTCTCAAAATTCGCTCTAACGATTTTGATTAAAATTCAAAAATCAATTATTTTTAGATGCCCTTTCAAATGTATATTCTCGTTTTGCCCCCTCAAGGTTGTTTGAAGCACACTTTACTCTTGTGCTTCATAGGAAAGATAGGAGAAATGGTTGCCATGGTAACAACATATAAATATTTTCCCATACTTATAAATTTTACATCTGAATTCAAATGTTCCGTACTGTCGGGAACTAAATCCATGTTGCCACAAAAATCTGGTGTGACAAGCACAGTACACAACTTTCGATTACCGAAGGTAAGAGAAAGTTGTGTCTTGCCAGTCACAACAGATTTTTCCACTTTAGTTTGGAAATATTTCGGATTACATAATGCAATGATACACAGATTGCACAGATTAGGCAATAAAAGGCTTTTTATAATTAATCAATCAATCAATAGTTGTCGTTTCGGTCGCAAATCACGACCTTCATCCGACCCGGTGAAGGTTGCGACCGAAACGTGGCGATTGATTTAAAAAGTCTTTTATTTAATTCCCTGGCTGCTACCTCTCCTATATTCAAGTTATATTTTACAGCCATTTCTCATTGCTAAATTATTTTAATATATGGAAAAAAGTCGCTGGCTTATTTTCTCCATAACCCTAACCTATCGTCCCAGCCCGCTTAATTTCTTCTACTGCAATTCCAAACCCGAGGGCTTGGTGGAACTTAATGAGAATAAAAGTTATGGGCGTATTAGTAAATGGTATGATCCCAGGGTACAATGTCAGAGCTAGGTCGGTTAAATCAGAGGTCAGAGGGATAAAAGTAGGAGCCAAATTTCGACCCCGGATAGCATCTGACTGACAGAAAGGTTTACATGGCTTGTTTAATATTTTTAATTAAAAAGAACATTTATATATTTGAATACATATTTATTCGTAGAGTCGAGATGATTACTTTATTCTGATTACTCAAGACGAATGGAATTCAAACACGTGAGCTTGAGTTAAACAAGACAGAGGTTGTCTTTTAAACCCTAGAGTAGACATGTAAAGCCCTTGGCTTAGCTCTCCAGCACTCCTTCAAGGCCCTTTTCGATAACGAGTCATTTAGAAGGCCAATCAACGAAGGGCTTTTTTAAATAAACAAAAGAAAAGTATAAGATATATTTTCTTTTTTTTAAATCCTTCTTAAAAAGGTGGATGTACGTCTTGTTTATTTATTTTGTAAAAACTAAAACCGGATTAAATAAATAAAAGATGTTGATAAAGTAAATAAAAGCATGCACCATCTATGGTAACATAAATTTTAAATGAAACAAAATATTAATAAATCTACAGAGAATAAAAAATGTGAATTGTTTAGAGAAAAATCTGGTGTGAACTGGTCGCACAACACACAACTTTCTCTTACCTTAAGAGTATATGGGTAGCATTGATCCCAAAAATGTCATCCCAGCTCTAGTTTTAGAGATATTGAACAAATTAAATGCCAATAGAAGATATGCTCTTGATCCATTTTATTAATGTCTTGTCTCTTAAAAATATGCAAATAGTTGAAATTCATAGAAATCTAAAGTTTCGACCCAATCGGAGGTGGTTTAGTGGTGCAAATCACGGCTTTAGAAAAATATAATTTTTTTTTTTGAACTTTGAACATCTCTAAATATAATTTTTACCTCCCCTGAATGCAAAAAACATATGATATATAGGACAGAGGAATTGACAGCCAATTTTTGAGCCTCTATATTAAAGAAAAACTCTCGATTTTGGAAATGTTTCGGCTTTATTCTACTAAGGCTATCATCAGTCCCATTAGAGAGTATTAATGTATAGTGTTGTTAAATTAGAATATGTTTTATATATATTAGATGGTATATAATGTTTTTTTAATTTTAAACTGGTAACCGTTGGCTCTAGTTGAAACATCATGCTTTAATAGGAGAATTAAATTCACAAGGTTTTCTGTTTCAATAATATATTAATTTGATATTAACACTTTATACGTATTTTTGACACCATATGTGTCATCTTCAGACTATCTTCACAGTATGTAATTCACTTCTGAAGATGACACATATGGTGTCGAAATACGTATAAAGTGTTAATATCAAATTAATATATTATTGATACAGAAAACCTTGTGAATTTAATTCTCCTATTAAATGTCTTTTTTGTATGCTTCCAGTATTTTTAATACGTGTGTATACGCCAAAGTAGTTGCTTTCCAAATCGAATCATTTCAAATCGAAAGAAATATGTCTTATAATTAGGGCTCGGATTTATAGGCACTAAAAATCTTTAAAATAGGCAGGCAACTAAGCACTAAAATTATTAAAATAGGCACTTAAAAAGGCATTTATTGTAAAAATAGGCACTTAAAAGGCAGAAATTAAGAAATAATATAAAAAATTTTAAAAATTGATGTCTTATTTTTGGTAATCTGGTGTGACTGGTCGCACAGCACACAATTTTTTCTTAATTTCGGTAATTTAAAGGCGCATTCTGTACTTGTTTGCCAGAATATAAATACAAATCAAATTTTGAAGTACTAATTTTTAAAATTTTACATTAAAAATAATTTTTTTTTTTTCGAAAAAAAGTATTTTTTTTAAATCTCGGGGGGGAGGAAGGGGTAATTACCCCCTTTACCCCACCCCCTTGAAATATTTTCTTGATAATTCAAAAAAATTTTAAATTTAGCCCGTAAAAATTGAAATTGGCTATTTGTACTTAAAATAGGCACTAAAAAAGGCATTTATAGATGAAATAGGCACTAAAACCCAGAATCGTCCAAATAGGCATTATAGGCACTAACAAATGCCTCTTATTTTATTCAGAATTTCATGAAACGTATACATATCATATTGGCCTAAATTTTAAGCCATAAATTAAAAAAAGGCAAATAGGGCAAAATCCGAGCCCTACTCATAATGATCAGACACCAAATAAAATGTTTAATGTCAAGAAAATCCACAGTGAGAGCGGCCCTTTGAATTTTCTACTGTAAATTCTTTCCTACTTTTTTTTTTGTCCTGTGTAATCAACAAAGAAAAAGACCCTTCCCGGTTTTCGTTGATTATCTCGAAAATTATTCGAAAAACGTGATAGAATAAAGAATTTTTTAAAATCTTAGGATAATGCTACTTCCCGTTGACATATTTACTCTAAAAGTTGATACAGGTCTACAATTTTCGTGTAAACACGCAATTTTTTTTTTTTAAATAAAAAAACACTCACACTTTTTTCTCATTCACACTCACATACACAGGCTTTTCGGCAACTTTTTTTTTTTGGCCTGTTAGGCTATTTAAGACTTTAAACGATAACCGTTATTTGGAATATATATGTAGCCCTATATATTGGGCTCTAGGCATTCTTATTTGGTTTCCAAATGGCTTAAATAAAATTAAAAACGCAATAGCACGAGAAAGTTTAAGGGAAGCATTCCCGCATTTTTATTTTATAATTTTTTTTTTTCGAAAATCTTCGAGCAAATGACGTCCCTGATCACTAGCCTATATCTCTACTTTAACGATAATAAGGAAATCGTTACGTCTCCTGACTAATTTTTTTTATCCTTAATTTATTGATGATAACCTTTATGAAAGTTGCCAAAGTGGAACACGATAACCCTCCTAACAAATCCCCTAACAACGGGCCTATTTTAATTAAATTATACGTTACAAGTATTATAATAGGTCACTGGCAAACAAAATTCCACAACAAAAATTTACCTAACTTATCAGATTAAAAAAAAAAAAAAAAGTTAAAGCTAAAGTAATATACATAACCTATTCAATGAGTATTATTAAATTCAATTTGTAATTGTTTTGATAAGATATAATAACATTTTTCTTACTAAATAAAGAAAAAAAAATTGATTTTTTTTATTTTCCTCCATTAAGAAATAACAAACTTAAAATGTTAATGAAAACACCGGCATTGTTTATTTCATTTAGGTATTTTTTTATTCTTCCTAATCTAGATCAAAAGAGCCTTGAAAATAATAAAAAAGAACGTAAAATCATCAAAAATGTAATCAAAACAAGAATAGCTATTTTTCAATAACAATTTATTTTGTTTGTGCTTTAGACAAATAAAATTCCAATATTTGTTCTTTGTTAAGGTATTTGTTGATGGATATCACGAGTTGGCAACTGTGAAGCTAATGCTGAAAATCGGGCTTCTTGAGGAACAAGACTGTTGAAAGCCCGCCAGAGCAATAGATCATTATATAGACCCTGTTATGCATTAGTGTATCAAGCGCCAAAAAATTAAAAATTGAGTTAAGCACGGAATATTGTTTCAAATGCTATAATTAATAATATTTTTTATGAAATAAAAAAATTTATATTTAATGTTACTTGCACAATTGACAAAAAAAAATTATATATAATCCAAATATAAAATATAAATAAAAAACTTTAATGTTAGTTTTCTCAAAACTCGGTAGCTGGAGCTTGACACACTAATGCGTAACAGGGTACATATGATAACAGAGAGAATAAAAAAACAATTCTGCTATGGACACAGAGCGGTCATCAGCTTAGAGAAGGCACTTCCGTTATGTATAACGCCCCTAAGGCATTTGATATAAATAGACTAATATATATACACAGGAAGTTTATTTCCTATTGCAGGTATTAGGCAATAAATTTAATAAAGATGACTTTATTTTTTTGGTGAAAAATTTTTATTCCGACGACCAGCTAGCGCTAACCTTCTGGTTTCGGCCACAGGGGGCCATCGTCAGGCCTGTGAAAAACAATTTTTTATATAATCAACAGGTTAGTCAAAGTGGAATACAGTAGTATTGTGTATAATATTAATTTACATTCTTCCGTACACGGAAGGTATCAAACAGAAATCCAAAGTTTGTGATCAAATTATTACATAAATAAAATTCATCTCATAATTGTAAATTTCTTTTTCAACATACCTAAAATTTTCCTTCTCCTTATTTAAGTATTCTTTATGCCAACAAATAATTTTTAAAATGAGGAATCTCTTTTTCATCAATAATAATTATATATATATATATATATATTTTTTCTTTAAAAGTTATTTTTTTTAGGTTGAACTGACGGAATTATTTTCGGCGTGGCGCAGTTGATAACCTGAATATAATTTTATAAATTATTATTTTAAAATTCAAAAAAACGTGAAAGGCATCAAAAGGATGTTTCTTTTTAATTTTAATTTTAAATGACGTACAAACTATCTAAAGTAATTTTATTTTATTTTAGACTTAGTATTTTTTCTTAACATGACATAACTTAATCATTGTTTTATTCAGATGTCCCCTTGGTGCCTCCCTTACATTCTTTTATATATAAATACTCACGCACGAATTTCTCGTCCAGAGTTCAATTTACAATATATATATATAGCAATATTTTAGGAATATATTATATATAATGAAGGCAATTTTTTTTAAAACTTTTTTTATAACATATATTTTAGAACCTTATATTTTTTTTTATCTACTTTTCACAAAGAGCAATCTGTCAAATTGAGATTTTAGTCAAGGATCAGGTCAACAACATACAAACAAAAAAAGTCCCCGTGAATATCCAACTTAAAATTCTTTCATCTTTCCTACGACAGTCTGAGGCGCGAGTTTTAAATCCCTGATAACATGAATTCACTTCTTTTTTTGAATTTTTCAATCTAATGTTTGATTTTATACAAAATTATATATTTTTTACCCAAGATGAAAATTACAGATGACATGAAAATTGAAAAAATTGAACGTGTATAAAATATTTTCTAATCTTAATCATAAAAAATTAAGGGTCTGTATAAGGGTCTTTTTATTTTTTCAAGAACATCTGAATATACTAGGGATGACCTTTCAAATTCAGTCTTCAAATTAATTGAGAAATCGTCATACAGATTAATAAAAACCGATTCCAAAAATCTTCTTTTTGTGTGTCTTTTTCATAATACAGGATCTTCACTTTCTCATAATCGAATTCATGTTTTTCTTCTAAGGAATGGAAGGCAAGTGCTGATTTTGGAAGTGCCTTTGCAACAGAATAGAAATGTTCTCGCATCCTGACTCTCAACTTTCTTCCTGTCTCACCAATATATAAAGATAAGGCATTTTTGCTTAAACATGATGAACATGGAATACCATAAACGACACCATTTTTATCAAGTTGGTCAATAATTGATTTATTACTGGTGACAGCAGAAAGTGGTTTTTTTTATCTTAAAGGTTAAGTTTATATCAAATCTTCTTAAGATACCTTTTAAGGACTCAGACAACCCAGGGAAGTAGGGGATGGAGCCAGTAATGATCAGTTTTTTGTCAGATGTTCTTCTTGTTTCAACAGCCGGAATATTCTTATAATTGTTGGTGGTATTCAAGCATATCTGATTTACAATTCTGCTAGGATAGTTGTTCATAAGAAATTTTTCTTTTATCACCTTGACATTCTCATCGACAAACACGGGATGGGACACATTGAGCATCCTGGATATTTCATTTTTAATTAAATTGATTTTTTTGGTAAAAAGGATGGTGTGAGTAATAGTTGATCGCGCGACTTGACTTTTGTGGTTTTGTATATATATTGGTTCTCAGCTTGCCATTATCATCTCTGATGATAGTGATATCCAAAAAGTTGATGGATCTTTCTTGTTCAAGTTCGTACGTGTATTCTATCGATGGATGTATATTGTTTAAGGTGTGGAGAATATCTTCTACCCTGTTCTTATCTACGATACATAAGCTGTCGTCAACATAGTAAAATATCTTTTTTATAGAAAACTTGGAGAACACTTCATCATGGACATAATCAATGAAGATATCACTGATGACTGAAGACATACAGCCACCAATTGGGCAGCCTGTGATCTGCTTGTAAAATTTTCCTTCAAAAATAAAGACATTGCAATCTAGGCATTTTTCTAAGGCTTTTATAAAAATTCGTAATTTAAGTTTGTATGATGGTCGATTAAGTACCACTTTTCTTGTATTCTTCTTTTAATGATCTCTATTGGTAACGACGGGAATAAATTGACAACATCAAAGCTAACTAGGATATCGTTACTCTGTAGTACAAGGTCTTTTATGCCTTCAATAACTTTTACTGAATTTTTAACCCTATTTTCATGACAGACCATAAATTTCAGGATAGATGCAAGAAATTTGCTGAGATTTCTCGTTGGAGTTTCATAACTCGTTATAACAGGTCGAAGAGGGCAATTGGATTTATGGGATTTTGCCAGAAAGTATAGGTAGCCAGGAATTGCATTCTTAGATTTTAGATCTTCATATTCTTTCTTACTTAGCATGTCTTGAATGAAGGCTTGTTGTAGTAGTTGATTTATCTGCCTCTCATCTCTGGCAACAGGATCCTTAATATTAGAAATTAATTTATATTTTGAAGTGTCTCCAAGTACATCCAAGGCTTTTTTACTGTAATCAGTCCTATTCATGACAACAACAGAGTTAGCTTTGTCAGAACTAAGAATTGTTAAATCTTTATTTTCTTTTTTGAATATTTTTGCGGCCCTGATTTGTGATGAAATTAGCTTCTCAATACATTTGTTGTTCCCACTGAAATTGTACTTCTTGTTAATAAAATTAATAATACATGTGTTAATTTTATTTCTACATATTTTTCTTCTTTTTTTCATTCCTGATATTATGCAGATTGGCCTCAACATTTGCCAAGATTTCTAAAATTGTTTTTTCTTTATTATCCACGAAGCCAAATTTGGGGCCCAACCGTAGGCCTCTGGTAACATCATCAGGGATAACTATATCTGACAAATTCTCAACGAATTTTTCATCTACTATATTATGATTCATATACTGTCCAATAGTTGCTTTACGAAGACCTTTCAATTTCTTTTGGTGGTTAGATGATGTTCTTCCGTATTCTTTGTGATAAAAAAGTTCAAACTTTTTATTTATTTTAAAAAATTCACTGTTGTCAATGTGCCTATTTAGTTCTCTAAAAATATCACTTATTTTTTTGTGTTTTAATTTTAGATTAAAATATATGTCTTTACGTTCTAACTTTAGGATTTTATTTTTGTATGTATTACTATAAGCAAAAAGTTTTGATTCATTCTGATGATGTATATTGATAGCTCTTAAATTTACTAAGTTGTCTGTGTGTTTTGGATACAGGCCTTCAGCCAAACATCTATTTATGAATTTTAATTTTGAATTTAGATTTGCCAGTTTTTTATATTCAGTGTGTAAGTTCTTTGTTAAGTTCTTTATAATACTCTCACTACTGATGGTTTCCGCCGAAGACTGCCCCATGTCGATAGCTGTTGGAGATGGCATCCTTCAGATTAACATAGAATCCAGGAGATGTAGGAATATATTGATATATATACACAGGAAGTTTATTTCCTATTGCAGGT
>JAKCPI010023877.1:0-11920 GCA_023213315.1 Euborellia annulipes | reverse complement strand
CTTATCTAATCATTATCGTATTGTTGAGGAAATTAGTTGGAAATCTAACGATCCAGAAACCCAGTATAAGAGTTACTTCTCAATCCATTTAAACCAATTTAATTTATTCAAAATACAAATTAATAGTAGGTTAATAAATCATAAATTATGAGTAATAAAAGTTATAGCGTATGTTTTGATTTCCTACTTTTAAGCCAAGACCAACTTAACATCTCTCGAATTCTGATGTCCTGTGACATAATTCAAAAAATCAAATCCTATAAATGTCCAATACTTGGCCTAAACAAGCTTCCAAAAAAAAAAATTGAATTGACTTCCTTTGAGATCAAATTGCTCCTTCTGTGCCTTGCGTTGGGAATCAGGAGATTATTTTCATTTGATACCCATATAATTAAAGTTCAAAGGCTCTTAAAACTGGGAGCAAAAAAGAGGAACAGAATCTTGGAAATTTTTTGAATTCCCTGAATTTTAAGTAGAATTTGAATTGTCTATCCTTTCACGTTTAGAAGAAAATTTGAATAGTTGGATTCAAGACTAGAAAAATTGCCAATAATAATAAGAATAATAATATTAATAAGGAAGGAAAGTCTAATTGATTTTTAGTAAGGAATTTAAATTGAGTAGCTCTATGATGTGATGAAGAAGAGCTAAAAGCTTTAAACAAATTCATTTAAATTCAAGACTGTATTTTTTTTAGTCTTATATTTGTCTTGTATTTTTTTTTTTAAGAATCAAAAATTTTTTCCATCCTCATCTTAATTATTCCTCTCTATCTTGATAGTATGTCGTTGCTAATAAATTATTTTAATCTAATTTTGGACACCAGTTGATATTTTTTGAGTTTATTGTTAATGGGCATACATTTCTATTGTTGTTTTGTTTTGTTGTATTTGTTATTGTATTTAAATTTGTATTGTGTTTGTTGGACCACCGAGGACTGGTGCCTCTAAGCGGGTCGTAATAAATTTATTTATTTATTTGGCTTATAAGCCCACCTACTTATTCTCTAGTAAATTGAAGAGTTAATACTCTAACCTTCCCTTATAATCGATAATTAATAATTATAAAAAGGTGACTAATTTTTATTTTATCGGATCATTAATGTAAATATATGATACGTAAAACTTCCCCAATAGATAATACATCAAGTAGTTTTCTTTGGATTTTATTATTTATTAATAGTAAAGTCCTTGAACTAATTTTTTTTAATAACCAGCTGTTGGTTTGGTCGGTTAGCCACCATATGACTTTCTCCTCCCGCATTTTTTCTTAATATATTTTTTTTTTATTTTAATGATAATTTTTTTCAAAAAGAATGCCATATATAATATATCGTGTTGATCGGCATTATACCTGTTATGAGGAGCTCCCACTTATAATAGCTAATATAATTATAAACATTAACCAACATCCATTCCATCTATAGCCTAGAGCATTTTTGGCCTCTCCTCCCTTCCATTCCTCCCCTTTTGCCATAAAAATAACGTTATCCAGAATTAAATTCAAAAAAGGGGCCATAAAACAAGCGAAATAAAATCATAATGGTAATCTAGAACAAAACTTTTTATATAATATCTTAATGAATAATAACAAAATAAATGAGTTAAAAAACTCTTTTATTATAAAATAAAATTAATATACTAAATTTGATTGTTCATATATCAATCAATTTAACGTAATAAAATATAAATTATAAAAATATTCATGAATTAAGGATCATTATATGATTTACATATTCAATTATTTTATCTTTAAATATGGTAAAAAATAAGAAAAGCCAAAAAGATTTCTGCACTAAAAGTTATAAAATGGAATGGCATAAGATTTGTAGGAAATTAAATAGCCAATATCACATTAGTAAAATATCAATATATGGTACTAACGTAGGATATAATGACCAGGAAGATAAATTTTCATTGAAATTTCCTGATTTCCTGTTTAGAATCATGATTACATTTGAGTAAAATAACAATATAGACTTTCATATCTGCAAAAATTCGATTTTGAAGGATGTACCCTAGAATTTGTTTTGAGGTCCCCTGAATCCAAAATAGCGGTTTCCGCAACATGGTCTGTCTGTCTGTGTTCAATTTAAAACATGAGGAAATTGAACTACGAGGTTGAAATTTTATATTTAAGTTAGGCACCCCTGCATGGAAATAAGCTCTTGAACAAAAACGACCAAAAGGTACTAGAACTTTACTGATGTACACTTTTTCATTTTTTTGAGATTTTCTCAAAAGTCGCTCTAACAATTTTGATTAAAATTCAAAAATCAACTATTTTTTAGATTCTCTTTAAAATGAATATTCTCATTTTGCTCTCAAAATTGTTTGAAGGCCACTTTACTCTTTTACTTCATAGGAAAGATAGGAGAAATTGTTGCCATGGTAACAAAATATATTTAAATATTATTCAACTAGCCGCGCCGCCCGCCTTCGGCGGGCTCCGCGTCTAGCCAGGGGGGCTTCGCCCCCTGGACCCCCACCAGCTGGCTCGGACCCGCCTGCGGCGGACCCTCGCCTTTTCTTATGAGGAACGGGCTGGCGTCTAGACAGGGGGGCTACGCCCCCCCTGGACCCCTCGCCAGCTGGCTCGGGCCCGCCTGCGGCGGACCCTCGCCTTTCTTAATTATGAGAAACGGGCTGGCAGTCTAGAGAGGGGGGCTACGCCCCCCCTGGACCCCCATCAGCTGGCTCGGGCCCGCCTGCGGCGGACCCTCGCCTTTTCTTAATTATGAAAAGAAAATTATTATTACTAACAACTAAGTATTCCAGTCCAGTGGCGTAACCAGGGGGGGGCGAGGGGGGGGCTCGAGCCCCCCCCGCCCCAGGCGCATCGAGCCCTTGGCGCCCCCCGAAACCGGCATAGGCGCCCTACGGCCTCTAAGATATAGCCCAGCGAATGTGATTTTATCATATTCTTTTCATCGATTGTCTTAAAAAATTGATTGTTTTCTTTTAAAATTATATTACAACTTGAATTCTACTATTTTAAATGAATTTAATTCCAAAAATAATAAATAATATATAGAGGCTTTATAATTAAAATTTTTTTTTATTTTGCAATATATAAGCCTTAATTTGATGTTTTAAGGCTGTGGAGATTTACTCAGGATTCGTATAAGCCTTAATATTTAATTTTTTGGAATTCAAAACTTTTTTAAGCATGAAGGAATTGAGCAATGAGACTGAAATGTTATATTTAAATTAAACACCCCCGGGAACGTGAAAATAAGCTTTTAATCAAAATCGGCCAAAAAGTACTAGTATTTTACTGATGTAGTTTTTCAGTTTTTTTCGATTTTCTCAAAATGAAAGGGCTTTTACCATTCTTCAGGCCCGCCCGAGCCCGCCCGGAATTTTTTCAAATCCGCCCATTCCCGCCCGAGATTTAGTGAATGAATGAACGAATGTCTAGCAATTTTTAAATAAAATTTCATTTGCATGCCCGTCGAAATAAAATACTCAATTTTAAAAGTTTTTATTCTTTGATATTTTTTCGAAAACTGAATAGTTTTTGAAATAATCACAGAAGAAAACGACATTTTTCGTAAAAGCAAAGAAAAATCAAAACAAAATCATACAGGTGTCATTAAAAAACATGTAAATATAAACAAATTCGCTGAGAAAATTATTGGATGCAAGAAATTTGCCCGCAGAAGGCGGGCAATTGCTCGCCGAAGGCGAGCAAGGGGGTCCAGGGGGCGGAGCCCCCTGGAAAATCGGCGCCCTAGTTGAGCTTCGCCCCCCCGCCCTCAAAGGCTGGTTACGCCGCTGTTCCAGTCCTGTGCCTGCTTGAGGATTTGTTTACATTCAAAGAATACACAACTGCAAAGAATACTTAAATATTTCTCTATACATTTCCTATGGGAGAAATCGTAACTTTAGCAATTAATAACTCAAAAAGTTATAGGAATTTCGGAACCCGAGTATTTTTCCGGGACTCTCCATAACGTCCTTTATAAGACTGCAAAATTTCGTTTCAAAATTCCAACGGGAAGTTGGTCAAACAGAGCGTGACAGACGGACGGACAGACGGACGGACAGACGGACAGACGGACACACCGCAATTATTATATATAGATGTTTATAAATTTTACATGCCTTCGGGGCCTGGTGTAGAGGTTAGCGTGCTAACCTCGTATACCAAAAGCCGCGGGTTCGGACCCCAGGCAGTCCGATGATTTTATTTAAGCCATTTGGATACCAAATGGCTTAAATAAGAATGCCTGGACCCCCAATATATATAAATTATTAATACAACGGTTATCGTTAAAGTCATATATAAGTTGCTGAAAAGACTGTGAGAATGTGTGTGTGAGTGTGAGTGTGAATAAGAAAAAAAGTGTGAATGTTTAAAAAAAATTTACATCTTGAATTCTAATATATCGGCGGAAACTAAATATATCTCGACACAAAAAAATCTGGCGTGACAAGCACAGAACACAACTTTCCATTTTTGAAGGTAAAAGAAAAATATGTGCTGTGTGACCAGTCACGCCAGATATTTTTTTAAATTTTTTTAAAGTGTTTTTCGGCATCTGAACCCATTTAGACCCCATCCCTATTTATTTCAATTGATTCGTATTCAATTCACTTGAAATACATTTTTTCGCCCGGGATGCGAACTCTTGACCTCCATTACCAGAAGCTAGTTATTAAAACGTTAAAATAGAAGAAAGTTTATTTGAAATAAAAGATAGAATTCACTAATATTATTTACGAAATGGAATTAAAATATTGCAAAATATTAATTTAATTTTTCATATTTATTTGGGAGACTCCACCTTAAGAGTAGGAAGGAAAAAAGGAATAAGGATTAGGGAGTAGCAAGGAATAACAAATATATTTTGTTTCCTGTCGGGCCTATACATGTAAAATAGTGTTTTATTATAGCTCATTGAACTGAGAAATATGCATAGAGAAGCTTCCCCGCCCTTCCTCTTTGGAAAAGTATAATAAACAGTAACATTTAGCCCTCTAACAGAGAAAAAAATAAATAAATTTTAAATTTATTAAATAATACTGTAGTAATTTCATTATTTTTATAAGTTAACTATTGTTTAAATGTATTATTAGAGTTTTTAATTACAGACCACATTTGTTATTAATTATTTATTAAAAATATAAATACTGTACAACGTTTCGACCGCTTATTCTGCAGTCGTTCTCAAGTACTGTGCACTTACTGACTGCAGTCGAAACGTTGTACAGTATTTATTTTTTTAATAAATAATTAATACCAATCTGGTCTATAATTAAAAACTCCCCTAATAATAGTAATACAAACCATAAAAACTTTAATAAACAAATGGTAAACAAGTGGTTAAATATAATTTAAAAAACAAAACAAAACATTTTTTGCCCTCACCTGCGGAAAGGCGGGCGTACAGTACAGTTAGTGTCACAAGTGCCTTAAGTGGTCGTTGGTGGAGCCTTTAGCTTAGTCAACTAAACCAATAATTTTAAAATTAATAAATCATTTAAATGCAACTGAAGAGAAAAAGCTACTTTTAAGACAATTCCGACAAGCATTTTGGTTGCCTAAGCTCAAGGCTCCACTCTCGAGCACATCAGACATTTGGGCCCCGGCTGAACTTAGGTTTTGAATTAGATATTAATGTTCAAAAGCCTTATTCTTGGGAATAGGAGTAATCCTAAAATTACTACTATCCCAGCCCTGGTCATTAAAAAAAAAAGAAATGGCTGACATAACTTCATAGTGATTCCATGCAGGGGCGTATTTATGGGGGCCGAGGGGGCCCGGGCCCCCCCCGAAATTTCCCAAAACCATATACATATATAGGGATATACAGACATCAGCGCAACAAATTTTTCCGCAGGATGGACAACTTTGGTTCCGCAATAGAAAAAATGTTCCGCAAAAAATTTCGTGTGAAAAAAATATAGTTTCTTAAAAAAAAAATTTTCCGCAGAAAAATTTTTTGAGTTCGGGCCCCCCCCGAAAAAAATTTCTATATACGCCCCTGATTCCATGAGATGGCGTTGAAAATTTTCACAAGCTTCTGTATCTTACTGGATAGGTTAGATGAAGACGGTAAACAGGAAAACGTAAATGAAATGTTCTATAAGATCTTTTTTGACATAAATTATTTTTTAATTACAATTGGAAGATTGTCGCTGGATCACATATATAAGGAAAGGGCCGGAGAATAAAGCCAGCATTTGATGGACTCCTCTCACAAAATCTTTAATTAGTAAATATTTCGGCCGGCATCACGCCTGGTCATCATCAGTACAAAAAAAAGCAAACGTGTTGGGTCGTAGGAACGAAGTTCCTCACGCTTTTTCTCCAATTCCGAATATAATTTAATATTAATATTATTTAAATAGACGAAATCCCGCCTAGCCAGGGAACTGCGCTCGCTGGAACCTCTTGCTTCGCCTTCGGCGAACAATTTCCCGCCTACGGTAGATAGAAAGTAATAAAGAGAAGGATAAAGTGGGCGTGGCCTCGCCAAGACTTCGGCTAATCCCGCCTTCATCCGCCTTCGCTCGGGCGCTGGGAACGCATTTCTGTTAGGAACGCGTTTTTGTTACGTTACATTTTCTCCCAATTCGGCCTATGTAAGCCGCGTTAAAGAACTTAGTTTCAAAAATGAATTGGTTGAGGGCCTGTGTCAAACAATGTGTAAGAATTATTTTAAAATTTCAGAGAAACAGGGAACAGACGTGCGAACTTTTAATTAATTTTCAAAATTTATTTATTTTGATGTTTATTTCAATGCAGCCCGTATGGGCTTTTTTTATTTTGTTAGCGATAGTATCTTTTCATTTAAAGAGAAAATAGTTTTATTAATTAGATAAAGAAGATTGATTTGGCGAATTTTGTTAGTGGATTGTGCATTTTTCTCATAGTCGGGTGTGTCTGGGCCTTTTTAGGGACCTCTTTTGGTTAAACAACGAGACCCTTTTATTCGTTTTTACTGGTTGAGAGAGAATCAGTTAACTTCGTTAATGGCTAAGAGGAGATAATTTTTTTTTTCTTTCTCTTCCACGAAGCGAGTTTTCTTTTCGAGTTGGTGATCTTATCACCAATTGAATAATTTAGTCAATCTCTCTGGTTTTTTTTTTGACATTTTGCGCTCGATATCTCGCAACAACAACAATTTATCTTTCGCGATGCCTAACGTCGTGCTTTATCCCGGTGAATCTTCTTTATAGAGATAAACAAGAAATATTACCAACACTTTTTATAATTAAACACGCCATAATTATTATGATTTTAACTTTCTCGTATATGAAGTATATAAAAAAAATATTGCAATTGATTTTGATGATATTCTTGATGTTTTAGACCTCATTGATAAAAAAAAAAAAAATTTGGAATTGTCTAGGCTTATGTGTGTGTGTGTGTGTGAATCTGGTCAAGATTACTTAAAAATGCTAGCAGCCAGATTTGGTATATAATTCTTATATTAAAATTTTAGATCTTTAATATACACACAGGAAGTTTATTTCCTATTGCAGGTATTAGGCAATTAATTTAATAAAGATGACTTTATTTTTTGGTGAAAATTTTTATTCCGACGACCAGCTAGCGCTAACCTTCTGGTTTCGGCCACAGAGGGCCATCGTCAGGCCTGTAAAAACAATTTTTTATATCAACAGGTTAGTCATAGTGGAATACAATAGTATTGTGTGTAATATTATTTTACATTCTTTCGTTCATAGAAAGTATCTAACAAGGATCAAAGTTTGTAATTAAATAAATAAAATTCATCTTATAATTGTAAAATTCTTTTTTTATAACATACCTAAAATTTTCTTTCTCCTTATTTAAGTATTCTTTATGCCAACAAATAATTTTTAACATTCAATGAGGAATCTTTTATCATCAATAACAATCATATATATATTTTTTTTCATTAAGGGTTATTTTTTTAATTGAACTGAGGAAATTCTTTTCGGCGTGGCGCAGTTGAGAACCTGAATATAGTTTTACAAATTATTATTTCTAATTCAAAAAACATGAAAGGCATCAAAAGGTTGTTTCTTTATTAATTTTAATTTTAAATGTCGTGCAAAATTACCAAAAGCAATTTTATTTTATTTTAGGCTTAATATTTTTTCTTAATTAATAACTTAATCATGGTTTTTTGTCCCCTTGGTGCCTCCCTTACATTATTTTATATAAATACTCACGCACGAATCCCCTGTCCAGAGATCAATTTATAATATATATATATATAATAATAATTTGGAATATATTATATAATGAAGGCAATTTTTTATACTTTTCAACATATATTTTAGAACCTCGTATTTTTTTATTTTTCTTTTTTTAAACTTTTCACAAAGAGCAATCTGTCAAATTGAGAATTTTTAGTCAAGGATCAGGCCAACAACATACCAACAAAAAAGTCCCCGTGAATATCCAACTTAACATTTCATCTTTCCTACGACAGTCTGAGGCGCGAGTTTTAAATGTCCAATAACATGAATCTAATTCTTTTTTTGAATTTTTTAACCCACTGTTTAATTTTATAGCATAACTATATGTTGTTCACATAAGATGAAAATTACAGAAGACATGAAAAATTGAAAAACTGTATAAAATATCTTCTAATTTTAATCATAAAAAATTAAGGGTCTGTATATGGGTCTTTTTATTTTTTCAAGAACATCTGAATAAACTAGGGATGACTTTTCAAATTCCGTCTTCAAATTAATCGAGAAATCGTCATATAAATTAATAAAAACTGATTCTAAAAATCTTCTTTTTTGTGTGTCTTTCTCGTAACACAGGATCTTCACCTTTTCATAATCGAATTCATGTTTTTCTTCTAAGGAATGGAAGGCGAGTGCTGATTTTGGAAGCCCTTTTGCAACAGAATAGAAATGTTCTCGCATCCTGACTCTCAACTTTCTTCCCGTTTCACCAATATATAAGGATAAGGCATTTTTGTTTAAACATGACGAACATGGAATACCATAGACGACACCGTTTTTATCAAGATGGTCAGAAATTGATTTATTACTAGTGACAGCAGAAAGTGGTTTTTTAATCTTAAACGTTAAATTTATATCAAATCTTCTCAAAATACCTTTTAGGGATTCAGATAACCCAGGGAAGTAGGGGATGGAGCCAGTAATGATCAGTTTTTTGTCAGATGTTCTTCTTGTTTCAACAGCCGAAATATTCTTATAATTGTTGGTGGTATTCAAACATATCTGATCTACAATTCTGCTAGGATAGTTGTTCATCCGAAATTTTTCTTTTATCATCTTGATATTCTCATTGACAAACATGGGACATGACACATTGAGCATCCTGGATATTTCATTTTTAATTAAATTATTTTTTTTGGTAACTTGGATGGTGTGAGTAATAGTTGATCGCGCGACTTGATTTTTGTGGTTTTGTATAGATATTAGTTCTCAGCTTACCGCTATC
The DNA here is from genome assembly GCA_023213315.1 of Euborellia annulipes. Classification (NCBI taxonomy): domain Eukaryota; kingdom Metazoa; phylum Arthropoda; class Insecta; order Dermaptera; family Anisolabididae; genus Euborellia; species Euborellia annulipes. Next base: position 2,500 of record JAKCPI010023877.1, on the reverse strand, counting down.
ATCTCTGATGAGAGTGACATCCAAAAAGTTGATGGATCCTTCTTGCTCAAGTTCGCACGTGTATTTTATCGATGGATGTATATTGTTTAAGGTGTCAAGAATATCTTTTACCTTGTTCTTATCTACGATACATAAGCTGTCGTCAACATAGTAAAATATCTTTTTTATAGGAAACTTGGAGAACACTTCATCATGGACATAATCAATGAAAATATCACTGATGACCGATGACATACAGCCACCAATCGGGCATCCTGTGATCTGCTTGTAAAATTTTCCTTCAAAAATAAAGACATTGCAATCCAGGCATTTTTCAAAGGCTTTTATAAAAAATTCGTAATTTAAGTTTGTATGATGGTCAATTAAGTACCACTTGTCTTGTATTCTTCTTTTAATAATCTCAATTGGTAACGACGGGAACAAATTGACCACATCAAAGCTCACTAAGATGTCGTTACTTCGTAGTACAAGGTCTTTTATGCCTTCAATAACTTTCCCTGAATTTTTAACCCTATCTTCATGGCAGACCATAAATTTCAGGATAGATGCAAGAAATTTGCTGAGATTTCTCGTCGGAGTTTCATAGCTCGTTATAACAGGCCGAAGAGGGCAATTGGATTTATGGGACTTTGCCAGAAAATATAGGTGGCCCGGAATTGCATTCTTAGATTTTAGATCTTCATATTCTTTCTTACTTAGCATGTCTTGATTGAAGGCTTGTTGTAAAAGTTGGTTTATCTGCCTTTCATCTTTGGCAACAGGATCCTTAATATTAGAAATTAATTTATATTTAGAAGTATCTCCAAGTACATCTAAGGCTTTTCTATTGTAATCAGACGTATTCATGACCACAACCGAGTTAGTTTTGTCAGAACTAAGAATTTTTAGATCTTTATTTTCTTTTTTGAATATTTTTGCGGCCTTGATTTGTGATGAAATTAGTGCCTCAATACATTTGTTGTTCCCACTGAAATTGTACTTTTGTTAATAAAATTAATAATACATGTGTTAATTTTATTTCTACATATTTTTCTTCTTTTTTCATTTCTGATATTATGAAGATTGGCCTCAACATTTGCCAAGATTTCTAAAATTGTCTTCTCTTTATTATCCACGAAGCCAAATTTGGGGCCCAACCGTAGGCCTCTGGCAACTTCATCAGGGATAACTATATCTGACAAATTCTCAACGAATTTTTCATCTACTATATTGTGATTCATATATTGTCCAATAGTTGCACTACGAAGAGCCTTCAATTTCCTTTGGTGGGTAGATGACGTTTTTCCATATTCTTTGTGATAGAAAAGCTCAAACTTTTTATTTATTTTAAAAAATTGACTGTTGTCAATGTGCCTATTTAGTTCTTTAAAAATATCACATATTTTTTTGTGTTTTAATTTCAGATTCAAATATATGTCTTTACGTTCTAACTTTAAGATTTTATTTTTATATGTATTACTATAAGCAAAAAGTTTTGATTCATTCTGATGATGTATATTGATAGCTCTTAAATTTACTAGGTTGTCTGTATGTTTTGGATATAGGCCTTCAGCCAAACATCTATTTATGAATTTTAATTTAGAATTTAGATTTGCCAGTTTTCTATATTCAGTGTGCAAGTTATTCATCAAGTTCTTTATAACACTCTCACTACTGATGGTTTCCACCGAAGACTGCCCCATGTCGATAGCTGTTGGAGATGGCATCCTTCAAATTAACATAGAATCCAGGAGATGTAGGAATATATTGATTAATATACACACAGGAAGTTTATTTCCTATTGCAGGTATTAGGCAATTAATTTAATAAAGATGACTTTATTTTTTGGTGAAAATTTTTATTCCGACGACCAGCTAGCGCTAACCTTCTGGTTTCGGCCACAGAGGGCCACCGTCAGGCCTGTAAAAACAATTTTTTATATCAACAGGCTAGTCATAGTGGAATACAATAGTATTGTGTGTAATATTATTTTACATTCTTTCGTTCATAGAAAGTATCTAACAAGGATCAAAGTTTGTAATTAAATAAATAAAATTCATCTTATAATTGTAAAATTCTTTTTTTTATAACATACCTAAAATTTTCTTTCTCCTTATTTAAGTATTCTTTATGCCAACAAATAATTTTTAACATTCAATGAGGAATCTTTTATCATCAATAACAATCATATATATATTTTTTTTTTCATTAAGGGTTATTTTTTTTTTTTAATTGAACTGAGGAAATTCTTTTCGGCGTGGCGCAGTTGAGAACCTGAATATAGTTTTACAAATTATTATTTCTAATTCAAAAAACATGAAAGGCATCAAAAGGTTATTTCTTTATTAATTTTAATTTTAAATGTCGTGCAAAATTACCAAAAGCAATTTTATTTTATTTTAGGCTTAATATTTTTTTCTTAATTAATAACTTAATCATGGTTTTTTGTCCCCTTGGTGCCTCCCTTACATTATTTTATATAAATACTCACGCACGAATCCCCTGTCCAGAGATCAATTTA
>JAKCPI010023876.1:0-18959 GCA_023213315.1 Euborellia annulipes | reverse complement strand
AGAAGATTTCAACGGCAAAATGAGAATATACATTTTAAAGAGCATCTAAAAAATAGTTCATTTATGAATTTTAAAAAAATCCTTGGAGGGAATTTTGAGAAAATCGAAAAAAAACTGAAAAAGTACATCAGTAAAGTACTAGTACTTTTTGGCCGATTTTGTTCAAAAGCTTATTTTGAGATTCTTCAAAGGTACCTAAGTTAAATATAAAATTTCAATCCGCTAGCTCAACTCCTTCATGCTAAAAAAATGGTTCCACACACACACACACACACACACACACACACACACACACAGACCAATTTGCGGGACCCACTTTTTTTGGACTCAGGGGACCTCAAAACGTGAAGATCCATCAAAATCTCGACATCGAATTTTTTGACATGATCGCAATATTTTCCCATATATATATTACATATATACATAGGTAAGAGAAAGTAATAAAATGGCTAAAACATTTATCAATAAATGATATATTTCTCAACATTTAGAATAGAGTGAGGGATATAATAGATCACAAAACAAGCCACAAAAGAATTGTTGAAAATGTGTAAATAGTCTGATTTGTACAACACGACAGGTTAGGATGACGCATTCCCCGAGGGGAGGGGGGTTGCTACCTCCGGGCCCACAACTCCATCCCATGGTCACGCACGATAAAGCCCCGATGTCACAAAGCAAAAGTCGAATTGGGGTAAAGGAGGAGAGGGAAGAAAGTTAGCCAATGAGGGGATCAACACTTTGAATGGGGATTAGCGAGACCTTCTCTATCCTCTATCGAAGGGCTCTCTCTCTCTCTGTCTCTGTCTCTCTCGTCGATAGATGGGCATCGAATCCCCAGGGAGCACGTGGCCCGAAATACACACGTGCCGAGATAAGCCAAGGGAATCTCGCCAAAGTAAATGGTCCAAATTTCAGAAATAACATATGGAATATCTAGATGCAAGTAACACAGAGAGGGGACTAAGGGAACGAGTAACACAGAGTGGTAAATTGAGAGCCGATTTAACGAGAAATACTGATTTTTCTTCTAAATTGCTCTTACAAAATAAACTAGGCATTTTTGTCTTTTAAAACACAAAATAAAAAAAACTCATATTCTCTATGTAGCGAAAAAAAGATTTTATAACACAGAAGATTAAAATTATAACAATTTAGTAATCAAGGTTAATATAATAGTTTTAACCTGCAATTATCGTCAAATGAGTTAAGATAATATATTTTAAATTTTATTTCATTTTTAGCATATACAGAGTGTCCACTAAAGGACACTGATTTTAAAATTAACATAAAAATAAAGATTGAAAGAAGAAAATAATTTAACATTCATTATTAACATACATTCTTTTATTCGGTATAAGCTTATATCTTTTTTTTTTTTTTTTTGTTAATGACAAATTGTTTTGCAAGATGTTTTTTTCCACAGTATATTCATAAAAACTACAAAAAAAAGGTGCAAGTTTGATTTTCGCTAACTTTTTTTTATAACATCACTTGAAACTTTTTTATATTTTTCTTTTAACTTTTTTCATATAATAAATTGACTACTTGAATTAATGAAAGAGGAAAAAAAATAGAATATAAACATGAATTGCTGCAACGCTCAGAAAAAAAAATTCTGAGAATATAATGAACCCACTTCTAGGCTATTTCATTATTTTGAATTTATAGTATATAAATATGTATATTTTTTGATTATAAAATGAATAATTTTTTTATCAAGACATAATAAACCCATATAGGCTAGTATAAAGAATTATTGTAAAGAAAAAGGATAGAAAAATTTTGATTTTATATTTATGAAAAGTAGATTTAAAAAATTCGTGATTAATGTGACAAAGTTGTAAGTACAGTTGACACCACTATTAATAATAGCCAGCGAAGATAATAACAGCCAGCGAAGAGATGTGCGCCTTGAGTTAGACAACCAAAAAGCTTAGCTGTCGGAAGTTATGACGCAAAAGTTGCTTCAATTCGACGAAAAAGATAATTTTAAAAATTCGATTTAGTTGTCTAAAACTAATGCTCAAGTCTCTTCCCTGGCTGTTAATAGAAGATGAGACTGTATCTTACACCAATTTCAATTATCCCTTCGTGCTATTAAATGATATTAAAGCTTAATCCAATTTTATTACACTCAGGTATTTCACACAGGCCTGCTACTGTTATATTACGTACGAAATCGAACGTATTAAAATTTATTTTTATTTTTCGTCAGTGGTCCATGCCATGGCATGTATAAATCTTGAAAAGATGTATAAGCTTATATATTTTTAATATTTTATTCCACTTTAATCAGGGAGTTTATTAAGAGAAAAAATGGCCGATCCTCCACCCAAACTAACTTCCGGTTTATGAAGAGTTTCACCGAAACTCAAAATCCTTTTATTTACAAAATACCGCAGCGCGGTAAAATGAAATGATAGGAAAAAAATAAATGGTGAAATCTTTATCTGAAAAACCAATCTTTCTAACCGTATATTCAGCATAATAATTATAGCTCTTAAGACAGAGGAGTTATTCAAGCCGCTAAACTTTTTCGTGCATGCCTCCCTAGCCGGCCACTATAGACACATGATTTGTAAGACGTTGTCACGTCAAAAATTTTGCGCGTGACTAGAAAGTTGAGTGATATGCTTATTTACACTAGATATTTTTTATTTAATTTTTATCATTCAATATATTCTCTGATTTCGTAAGTTAAATTTAAATTACTAATATACACAGAAGAGTTAATTGGCTGAAAAGTGGCCAAAACATTGTAGTAGTTGAATAATTGTTTGTGTTAAAGAAAGTTTAACAACAAAACATTATTTTGTGTTTTTTTATTATTATAAACGAACGCTTTGTCAGCTTTTAATTATACTGAATCCTTTATTAATGGTTCCAATTATGTATTGAATGGAAAATTACCACCGATTCAGTTATTTATTACAAATTTTTTTCTTTTTTTATAAAAACCTATTCCTTTTTTTTTAGATAGATTTTTAAAACAAAATTACATTCTAATGTTTGTAATCTCTCCATGACTTATAATTCGTATTTCCTAATTGATGTTTATATTATTATCTTATACTATACCTGTAATCGTTAACAAAATTTTTTATTTCATTTGATTCGCACTATTTTTGTAAAATATTCTTCTGCTATCATTCAATTTTTTTCTTAATTAAATATGATGTCCACTATCATACTCTAATACTATATATATATTTTGTACTAGGTAAATATTTAGTTTATCGCTAATAAAATGATCAATTATTGAATTATGTGTATGATGCGAAATATTAAAATTCATATAGTGTATTATCCTTGAATTTATATGATATTAATATATATAGTTTATATATTAAATTAGAGATTCGATATAACGCAATTATCTGAATAATATCAATTTACTATAACATCCAATGTTTTTGATTGTTGAGTAGTGAGAAATATTTAAAATTCTCTTTTTTGATAATAATTTGTAATTTAATATTCATAAATTGTTTTATAGTCCTCATTTAAAGCGATTTTATGATGACTTTTTTTTTTTTAGTTTTATTGAAAATTGATCATTTCCATTAGGATTACTAAAATTTTTCTGTAGTATTTCCTGTTTAATGAAGTGAAACATCTTTTACACGCGGTAGAGAAAGTTTCATTCATGCCATTCAAAGTGTTACGAAACGTTGCATCCCTTTCACTCCAGTTGATGATTTAAAACTCAAAAACCAATTGAAAAATATTTTTTTATTTAAGGATCAACTGCTGGCAACATACTCTCTTTCACTCTTGAAAGGAGTTCAACAATTAATTTGTACAGATCTAACCAATTTCCTATCTTAAATTTGAATTTTGAGTAGAAGTTTCACTTCTCTAATGGGCGATATGCATAGTGGTGTTTATTTCTTTTTTAAGATTTTCAGCTCTCACGCCGTTCAAAATGTTAATATTAATTATTTAAATAAATCTGTATTTCGAGGAAGAAAAAAAAAACAATGGAATAAATTCATTCAAGTTTTTCATCAAAGAGGAAAAATAAAATCCCAAGTTACATTTGTAAATCCCTTCTCTTTTAGAAAGGATTTTTTTTTAATTCTTAATAATTATTTAATCTTAAATTAATCCCTGTCAATACAGTACATAATACATATGCAAATTTTTTTTTTGATCCATTATTAGTTTAAATCCTCTTTCATATTCTCTCTTGCTCTCTGTCTCTTTTTGAGTAGGAGTTTCTCATTATTCTAACCCCAATCCCGAAGGTCCTTTGTGTCATCAGGACTTTCGAGGTCTAATCAGCTCAACAGGACACCTATACAACCTTGTTATTTTTTTTTACAATTTTTTCCATATAAGTCCATATGAGCACGAAGTACGAGTTGAAATATAAATGTGAATATCTCTCTCTCTATGGATTATTTTATCTCATTTGCAATATATTTTCTCTTTTGAGGGCTTTTCATTTCATATTGTTAATTAAAAATATCCATTTAAAATGAGTGTTTTTTTTTCTTTATCCAACATTTTGTACAATAGTTATTTATCTAATTAGAAAAGGTTTTCTTAGAAAGAGCCAAAGTTATATATAAGTTGAATTCTTGAAGCTTTTCTTTTGTAGTATTGTTTTATAGTATTCGGAAACAATTAATAAATATCAAGCAATATTTATTATTGGAAATTTTATTGAGATCTGGAAATTGATATTGCAATTTTTAACAGTTTTGGTCCATCAGCGAACCATTATCAGGCCTAAAAATGATTTTAACCGAATTATACTTCCGGTTTGACCGAGCTTGAGTTCGTTCGGTTTTTTTTTTTATAAAATTGGAAAAATTAAAAAAAGTACATTAGTAGAGTACCAGTACTCGAAACGAGATTAAACTTATTATTTTGTATATCCCCAATACTAAATATTTAAAATTTGAAAGAAATAGGTAAAGGGAATTTCGAGAAAAATAGAAAAAAAACTCCAAAGAAGTACATCAGTAAAGTACTAGTCACGAAATTTTCCAAAATATGAGACCTAGCGCATTTTCATATTGGTACATGAAATAATATATATTTAATATTTGAAAAAAATCGTTAGAGCCGTTTTCGAGAACTAATGTCCTTACAAATAGACATACATTGCTCGTTTAATAGTATAAGATAAGATAAGATAAGTTAAGATATAAAAATTCTATTGTGGCACCTGATATAGGCCTATTATAATTCCTTTGTATTTTCTCTAAGAAATTTTATTGTAAACATATTTATTAAGATAATAATAAAGAAAAATCTGGTGTGACTGGCGCACAGCACACAACTTTCTCTTACCTTCGGTAATCGAAAGTTGTGCACTGTGCTTGTCACACCAGATTTTTCGTGTCGACATGTATTTAGTTTCCGACAGTAGGGTACAATTGAATTCAGATGTAAAATTTATAAGTATGGGAAAATATTTATATTTTGTTACCATGGCAACCATTTCTCCTATCCTTCCCTATGAAATACAAGAGTAAAGTGGTCTTCAGAAGATTTCAATCGCAAAATGAGAATATACATTTTAAAAAGAATCTAAAAATTAATTGATTTTTGAATTTAAAAAAAAATCGTTGGAGCAAATTTTGAGAAAATCGAAAAAAACTGAAAAAGTACATCAGTAAAGTACTAGTACTCTTTGGCCGATTTTGATTAAAAGCTTATTTTTCCGGTCCCGGGGGTGTTTAACTTAAATATAAAATTTCAACCTCATAGCTCCAATTCCTTCATGCTTAAAATTGAACACACACACACACACACACACACACACACACACACACACACACACACACACACACACACACACACACACACACACACACACACACACCCACACACAGACAGACCATGTTGCGAAAACCACTTTTTTGGATTCAGGGGACCTCAAAACGTGAAGATCCATCAAAATCTCGACATCGAATTTTTGACATGAATCCAATACTTTCTCTCTATATATATATTACATATATACATAGGTAAGAGAAAGTAAAAAGTGGAGCATTAAATTTGTTTTGAAATATAGATTTTTCCAAGTCTTGAATTTTTTTTCTAAATACAGAAATATATACTAAAGAAATATGTAATGAAAAATGAGAAAAAAAAGAAGCGTATTTAAGTTTTTATTTTCATTTAAAGAAGTTTGATTAAATATCTCAAACAATAAATAGGCGCCTTTTTTTCTCTCGCCCACCACTCATCATACTTTACCCTTTATATAATAAACAAAACCAGTTAATTTTCGAGATTATATTAATTTTCAATAATATTAATATGAGAGAGATAGAATAATAATCTAAATCATGTTTGATTAGTATTATGAATAAATATTAAATAATATATTGAATGTAACATGAAAATATTATGGATTAAATAAAGATATTGCAAGAATTATAACGGATTATCATATTTTATTTTTAATTTTAGTAAAATTCTATATTATTTATAAAAAAATGATAAGAGGATTTTTCTTTTTATTCAAACGAATCCCCCTTATAGCCCTAACCCTGAATTAGTCCCAAACCGTTTGTTCCATTTTTTCGTTTTTCAATAGAGACTAACTTGTAAGTTAAGAAAATTGAGATAAAAAAGTTAAAAATAGAGAATTAGATGTATTTTACTTTTTTAATATTGCTTTTGACAGTTTAAACTGCCATTCCTTTTCGGTATCTCACGCTTTGCATAAAATCAAATATTTTTAAACGATTTATGAAAAAAAATCTGGTGTGACAAGCACACAACACAACTTTCGATTACCGAAGGTAAGAGAGTTGTGTGCTGTGCCAGACCATGTCGCGAAAACCATTTTTTTGGATTCAGGGGACCTCAAAACGTGTATATCCATCGAAATCTCGACATCGAATTTTTGACATGAATCTAATACATTCTCTCTATATATTAACATAGGTAGAGAAAGTAAAAAAAAAAAATAATAAAATTTGATTACTCATACTCGTGAATATAAAATGTTATCATAATATCTAGATTTTAAATTGATTTAATGATATGAGTGGTTTCAAGTTCTAAATTATTCGAATGCATTTCAATGACTATTCAATGATGAAAAAAAAGTAAAAATAAATAAAAAAAATTGTTTATTTTAAAAATTTAGGAGACATTTTGCAAAAATATTATCGGATAAATAATATTAACAATGACCACTATCTATGTGTGAATTTTTACTTTCTCTTATATATATGTTAATATATATAGAGAGAGAAAGTATTGGTGGATACGTGTCAAAAATTCGATGTCGAGATTTTGATGGATATACACACGTTTTGAGGTCCCCTGAATCCAAAAAAAATGGTTTTCGCGACATGGTCTGTCTGTGTGTTTGTCTGTCTGTGAGTCTTTGAACAAACTATCTCAAGAACGAAAAGAGCTAGAAGGTTGAAATTTTATATTTAAGTTAGGCACCCCCCATGGGTCGTGACACGAAGCTTTTGAACAAAATCGACCAAAGAGTACTAGTACTTTACTGATGCATACAGTACTGTCGGAAACTAAATATATCTCGACACGAAAAATCTGGTGTGACTGTCGCACAGCACACAACTTTCTCTTACCTTCGGTAATCGAAAGTTGTGTTCTGTGCTTGTCACACCAGATTTGTTACTTTTTTTAATAATGAAATGGAAGAAAAAGTTTATTAGTGTATATAAAAAAAACATAAAAGCTCTCATATTTACTTAATTTTATTATAAATTAATTTCTATCTATTACTTTAATTGAAAATCTAGCTATGTTAATTACAGTATTTATAATAACATCCGTGTGCCCTCTTTTAAAAACAGCTGAACGTCTAATTGGCCTCAGAGAGCGATAGAGATAGCGAATAAATAGAGCAAAAGTGAATTTTTTTTGATTCATTTAAAAACCTTCAGAAGAAATGATAAATCAGATCTCAACAAATTGAGAAATAAAATTTATAATAAATAAAACGAATTGGGAATAAAGAACATAAAATTAATTTTCGAATAAAAAGTGCAGGCAAAATGAATTTCAAACATGAAAAAATGATTTCTGATTAAAAAGACTAATTTGTTTGGTAACATTGATATTTACATAAATAATAAAACTCCCCACTACTAGTAGATAATTAATTCGGTACATATACAGAAAACTAAAAAAAAAAATCCATTTCACTTCGCTCATTTAGTTGAAAATTTTAGTTGGCATACTCATTTAAAATAAATTATGTACCTATGATGCAATATCGGATGTAATATGTCATCTAGACCCTCGCCAGGAACAAGAGTTAATTATAAATTATTATAATTATTTATCCATATATGTCAAGTTTCCACTTTGCTATGATTACAATCATGTCAAAAGAGCGTCTCTCTAATATCCATTTTGATTATAATAGACATGGGGCAACAGATCCTGATTGAAACATCGAAATTTTCTAAATTGCAAATTTTATTTAATATGCATTGTTCTTTTGCTTCAATTTGCATTCATTAAAATAAATAAGGCCGGTCTATAAGAGAAATTTTAAGAAATGAATAATAATAATAATAATAATAAATGTAAGAATAAAATAAATATTGTAGAAAAAAGAATATTGTAATTTAAGAAAATAAGTAAGATAGATATTTTCTAATGAGAACAATCGCAAAAAAGTAAAAAAAGTATACTAGCTAGATAGAGCTTTGTTTGAAAAAGATTTTTTCAATCCACACTCAAATAGCCAGTCAATATATCGCTATGTACAGTGAGCGCCACAATTAAGTCCCCACCTGTTAGCAAAGCCTTAAGTATATGGTATAGAATATGGTAAATGGTGAAATAATTTTAAATTTTAAAAGGGAAAATAAAATCATCTGTACCAGATCTTACGTTTTTACCTTTTCGGTCATTAAAATTATTTCACTATACACCATATCCTTAAGGCTAAAGCTATCAAGTGGGGACTTGATTGTGGCGCTCACTGTACCGTCGAGAAAAGATATTGGACAAGCTCGCGTCTGGCTGGCTTTTGAGCCTTACGCATGGGCAACCATTTACAACAGTCTGTATAGTAAGTTGCTTCCAAATGGACATGTCCCCTGCAGGATTCTCTTAACAACAACTCAATATACAGACTTTTGTAAATGGTTGCCTGTGCGTGGGGCTCAAAAGCCAGGTGGACGCCAGCTTGTCCAATATCTTTTCTCTGCACGGTACACACTACTAGTGACAAGTTTCCGCCCACAAGGCTTGTCTGGCTCGACGAACACAGCGAGCACTTCCTTAGGCCGACAACGTGTGGAGCCTCGTGAGCCCCTGGCTTGAGCGGCTAGTTCTACCGTCCACATTAGTCGCGAGCCGCTCGAGCACGAGTAGTGTGGACATATCTTAAGATAGCAATTGCGAGATGAGTTTGTGTTTATATTGGGCAAAAGTGCGCTCCCTGAATTCGGACGTCCACGATTTCGCGGCGGGCGGACTACCTTTATCCTAGGTCGCCCTCTTGAGTAAAATTGCGCCTCCTGAACCATCATGTTTCACGGCGGGCAGAAATGCTAATTTAATTTCTCCTACTGTTTAAACTATCATGTCTGCTCTGAGCTATAGCGATTCCTTTAAAAAGTATTTTTGTGTATAGAATTGTAGGCCTACCATATAAAAAAGAATAATAACGATAAAATAAAGACACAATAATAAAGATTTTATTATATTTAATATCCAAACAAGTTTGATGCAAATATACGAGTATATTTATTCACTTCTTTTCGCCATTGGACTCGCAAATGTGGCTATTTATGAATCATGGACCCCAACGGAACGAATCAAGATGTGAAACTGAGGGGAAGCACTCTTCAAGAATAATAATAAGCCCTCTGACTGGTTGGCCATATGGGAAATGCGAAATGGTTGGTTATGCATCCCACTCCTCTCACCCACACCGGTTATTTTGTAGTCCTCCTCCTGTAACATCTCTTATTAAAAAGCCCAGAAGAGATTTTAAATTAAACCTCGTTAATCTTGATAACAATTAAACGTAGAGAGAGAAAATTATGAATTTTGGAGACAATTTGTACATATGTTTGTATTAATTTAAACATGTTTTATTTTAATTTATTAACCTTTCTTAATGGAATCTGCAATAATATATAAAACTCTATCGACAACTTTAAAGTAACTTCCTTTTCATCCTTAGTTGAATGATCCTCTGGCCGTTTTTACTCTTCTTCTTCTGTCCTCATCTTATTCCCGCGGACCTCACATATATTAAATACAGTAGAATCTCGCTTAGCGAGCATCTCTCATAACGAGTAATTCGCATAATGAGCAAAACAAAAAGTAAAAGAAAGACTTGCTTAACAAGCGACGTTTCGCATAACGAGTGGCAAGGAGAGGGGAAGTCCCGGATTGTTAGCAAGTTACATTGTCAGTGTCATGGGGGTACAGGTCTATGGGAAGAATGATAATGTTTCGCATAACGAGTGTTTCTCTTTACGACTATGATTTTGGAACGAATTATACTCGCTAAGCCAGGTTCCACTGTAATTTCATTTATAAATATGTTCCTCCAAACTAATTAAATAAGATTATTGATCCTATTTGAAGTGTTCTAGGGCTTGTTTTGTGTGACATAGCTCAATGTGCACCTTATATTTATATAATGCACTTTTCTTGTTAAAAAATCCTATTTAATGTAATATATATGACTTGATAATAACTATTTGAAGTTAGAAACAAGATTGGAAACATTTTCCATTAAAATCACAAGTAAAAAAAAAAAAATATCATCATCATTTGCAATCTGACCATTCAATGGATAATAAAACGAGACTTGGATTTATTTCAGATTCGAGAAATAAAAGCTGGAAATTTGTAGAGAGCAAAGGACCTGATAATTTGTTTGATTGTGGATGGAGATATCTGTTCGTCTCTCCGAGTTCTTCGTTCTTTTAGGGTGACTCCTGGACACTGATTAGCTAATGGTTTCATGTAATGTCGTTTTAGTTCTCTTTCCCTCTCTCTCGAGTGCCAACTTTCGACGAAATTACAATTCTCATTAATAACAACGGTCAACAAACAACAAGGGCCAACCAACACGTTATGATTAATGGAAACAATAAAATGGAACAATGAATGAATGAATGGATGTCTAAACTATTTGCTTTCTGACTGAGGGTTTGGGGTGGGGGATAAATCGTTAAAGCTACATTTATGAAATTTATGTTGCGAGTTCAAAAACAAATAAATAATCAAACAACTAATAAGGTGACAAGGGGGTATTTAAACAGGTGTTATTATAGAAAGGGGGAACTAAAAGCTATCCAATTTCACTCTGATATAAATTATTTTAATAAGAGGGTAGAGAACAAAAAAATTAATAAGTAAACAAAAGAAAATAAATATTGCAATGTTTAATCAAAAAACAAAATTGTCAACTACCAATTTTCTGATTCAATCTTCAAGACCAAGTAGAGGGTGAAAATTGATTGTTTTGGATTTTATGATTCGTTGCTTAACAAACGTGACAAAGTTAGTTTATCCTTTTCTTAAAATAAACAAATAAAAAAAAAAAAATAACAGTAGGTTCCAAGGGGTGAACAAAATAAGCTAAAACCAGGCAGAGTCAACAAACTGAAAACGCTTCCTATCCAAAGTCTACAGTACAATCGGAGTACTGAAAGTTATCAAGAATATAGACTACATTTTAATGGAGAATCCGCTGATATATTATAGATCTATCTATTTTCCAACTTTTATTTAAATTTGAGAATATCCACTTTAACAATTTCTTTATAAAATTAATGCTATAATTTGATATCGTAACTGAACAAAATAAAACTATGAATCATTTAAATGTTGGTGTTCTATATAGGGGAGAGTGAAGAGTGTTAGAAGAGCCATTTGGCAGAGAACTAGAATTCCTTTTTAGTAAAGAATAGAAATTCAAAAAATATTATTTATTAATACTAGCAATATTTTTTCCTTTTTTATGTTTTGGCCTAAGATCAGCAAAATTGAGGGAGAGGTGAAAAACAATTCTAATTATAAGTGAAATTAAATTAATATTTTTAAAACATAAATGTTCGGTTGTTAAAAATTTAATGATTAAAAAAAAGCCTAATGAGAAATGAGTTTTTTATAATGTTACTTAAATCTAAATTAATATAATTAATTTTTCAATGTGTTTTTTGATGAGATTTTTCTGGATGGATGTATTGAGTTTAAAGATAGAACTAACAAAAATATGTATTCACGGAATAAACAAAATTGAATTTATTTTAGAGAATTCTATACAAATGAATTATTCAAAAAAAAAAAAAAAAAAAAAATATTTGAAAAGAGTTTTTTGCTTTAAAATATCCTATTTTGAAATTCATTCACTTTTTGAATATATTTTCAAAAAAAAAAAGCCTGTTTATATTGACTATCCACTAAAATTTCTCCGCTAAATTTGTTTATATTGTAGTTGTTCAAACCGATGTGTACATTAATTAAATTTAATTAACTGTTGCCTTTGTTCGCAAATGAAGAAGCTCTTCATGTCCACTTGAAAAGGATTGCATCAGAGATCAATTGAAATACTCGAGTGGTCTGTGGAGATTAAGTGCAAAATAAATAGTCTCTCTGTATATTGGACATAAAACAGAAGCTTCTTGATAGCATCCTAATTATTCACTATAAAGGAAGAGAATCATTTGAAACTTATATATTATATAATATATGTAGGCCCTATGACTTTGAATGAATTATGGATACTTTAAAGGGAGAAAACATTTTGGCCTAATTTTTATTAATACTAGAGTTTTACTTTCTATTGAAAATTATGAAATTTTAGGTTAAAAAAAGAGTTTAAATAAATGTGGCCCATGGCCCCTGGATAAAGGGCATAAATAAAAAAAAAAAAATTTTTTGAATTTAAATTGATATTTGTAAAGCCTTTTGATTATTATTATTTATTTATTCTATTCATTCATACCAGGGGGGGATACAGGGGGGTAAAGGATGTAATAACCCCCCTCCGAGATTTAAGAAAAATATTTCTTTTGGGAATTAAATTTTATTTTTAATATAAAATTTTATAAATTAATACTTAAAAGTATAACAAACGTCCCACAGTGGTCCGGATCGCTCGAAAAGCGGCCAAACCAAAAAAAAAAATGAAAGTCAACCAAATAGAATGATATTCTAGGATATTAAACTTGAATATTTGGCTAACTCAAAGCCGTAAATTTTTTTTAAAATAGTGAAGCCATTTCACAGTTATAGGCGCGCAAAGTTGACCAAATTACGGAGAGATTTTTAACCATTTTTTAGCATAAATTCAAGAATTTTTTTTATGGGAAATAATGGACCAAATTAATCAAAATTTTTTTTCTTAATTCATCAATATCTCTAGTTTAAAGACAAATTTTTTTTCTTTTAGTTTATATATATTTTTGTTTTAACACCAATAATAAAAATGTAAAAATGCATCTGAAAAATATAAATATTAGTCCATATCTTTTTTTTCCTAAGAGGTGTTAAAGATTTGAATGCACCTGGTGATAGCTAAAGAGCCAAGGAAAATGCCCTAATAAACAACTTTTCTATATGTTTGCCTATTTGGAAATTACAAGCCTTTAAAGCAGTCGCGCGCGGATTTTGAATAGACTTTTGCTTCATTAATATCTAAAATTATTTCTATTTAAAATAATTAAAAGCAAATATTTGAAGAACTATATTTTTTAATACCTATTATATTAATATGACATTAGATATTGAGAAAATAACGAGGAATATTCAAGCAGACAAGTGTTTTCCATCATAATTTCCACTCCGAAAAGCCCAAATTCATTGTATTATTTCAAGAGGAAATAATGGACCAATCCGATTAAAATTTTACCTTTCGATTCATCAATAATCCCAGTTTAAAATATAATTTTTTCATTTTAGTCAAATTATTTTTTATATTGTTTTAACACCAATAATAAAAATGTAAAAATGCATCTAAAAAATATAAATATTAGTCCATATCTTTTTTTTCCTTAGAGGTGTTAAAGATTTGAATGCACCTGGTGATAGCTAAAGAGCCAAGGAAAATGCCCTAATAAACAACTTTTCTATATGTTTGCCTATTTGGAAATTACAAGCCTTTAAAGCAGTCGCGCGCGGATTTTGAATAGACTATTGCTTCATTAATATCTTGAATTATTTTAATTTTACCTAACTGAAAGCAAATATATGATGAAATATATTTTTTAATATCAATTATATTAAATAAACAACAGATATAGGAAAAATAATACAGGATATTCAGGTGCTTTTTTACCTGTCTGCGTTTGGAAAATCCCAAATTCATTGCAGTATTTATAACTTTTTCTCTAAAGTTAAATAATTGTTTATTATTATACCCTTTTGTATTCAATTCTAAGGAAACCGAAAAAGGATATATGACCGGAAAGTCAAAAGGTCCTTCAAGAGACTTGCGACAAAAAATATATTAAAATAAAATTCAGTTTCGTTCATACTTTAGCTAGATCCGATGAAGATATTAGGGAGCTGATTATTAACCAAATTTCAGATCATGAAGAAGATGAAGATGAAGATGAAGATATAAGTTCTGATGAACATATTTTATAATAAATATATCAATTATTTTCCCTTTGGATTTTTAGAGGAATTATATGAGAATATGCAGCTATTCTTTTTTGTTGTGAAAATTTTATTTTTATCGATTTAACGTTTCGGTTCAGAATTTGAACCTTCTTCAGAGTTAGCAAAAACGCATAGTAAATTTCATTAGGCCATCGCGATGTCCTATTGAAATTTATGCATATTGAGAGCCTATTTGTCATATAACAAATACGTATATACCAAACATGAGATGCTCAGGCATCCAAGTGAATTCAACACACAAGTGTGGTATATTTATATAATATTTGTTCTATGAGAAAAAAGACGTCTATATATTTACATTTACATTTTCTTCTAATTCTTAACAAATAATTTAGGTGCTTATTTTCGAAATTAATGCATCATATAGCATCCTGAAGATGACGAATAATGTTTCCGAAACACTGTATATTTATTTGATTTTATTTATTAGATGATATTTTTATTTTATTGTATTGTTGGTTTGTAAAATAAACCTCGGTGTCAATGTCAAAAACATGTCATTTTTTAAAACAAAATATTTGTTGAAAAAAATTCGCTTTAAAAAAATATTTTTTTTTACCGTTATAATAAAAATATAATAGATTTATCTTAAAAGACATAACCAAAAATATATGTATACAAAATTTCATCAAAAAACACTTCTTATTAAAAATGATAGAGATTAAAAAAAAAAAAATACGCATGAAAAAGAGTTTTTTATTTTTTATGGCTTTTATAATTGTAAAAAAAAAAAATTTTATAACATATTATTAAAGGGGATACTTAAAAGCATATGTACAAATATTTTCACCAAAAAATACCGACTAATAAAAAAGATATACGACTTTTGGCCGCTTTTCGAGCGATCCGGACCACTGTGCGTCGCGGGTTCGGACCCCAGGCAGTCCGATGATTTTATTTAAGCCACTTGGATACCAAATGGCTTAAATAAGAATGCCTGGACTCATATTAAATAAATACGAGTATCGTTTAAAGTCTTAAATAGCCTTAAATGGCCTTAAAGTTGCCGAAAAGACTGTGTGTATGTGTGTGTGAATGTGAGTGTGAATGAGAAAAAAGTGTGAGTGTTTAAAAAAAAAAAGTACAGAATGCACCTTTAAATTACCGAAAGTAAGAAAAGTTGTGTGCTGTGCGACCACTCACACCAGATTATCCGCCCCCCCCCCCCGACTCTCTGGATTCGCTCTTGACCCGCTCATACCCACTGAAACTTTACAATTCTATTAAATTTTACTAGATACAACAATAGTATATAGTTTGTCCACAAAGACACATGGATATTTATTTGAATAATATTGTTTTATCAATGTTATTCATTGAATTATGAAGTTTGGAATAGAAAATACTACCAAAATTCAGAGAATTAAATTTCATTAAAATCAGTTTTATGTGAAACATTCAGATGTATTTTTTTTATTAAAATTGTACTTAATTTTCTATGATAACTCTCTAAACTTATCATAAACTTATTTTAGTATTCAAAATGTACCAGGCCACATCAAAAAATAAAAAACAATATGGTCTAATTAATTGAATTGATTCAAATTACAGACTAGAGATGAGAAATTTCTACGCAAAATTCACATTCATAATAAGGAAAGAGGACAGATTTGTTGAAATAATTTTTAATGAGTGGAGTAACTCTTAATTCTTTTTGTTTATTAACGGGTTTTTGAGGTAAAAATGTGATGAGTTTAGTCGCCATTTTTTAAAGATTTTTATTTAGAATACTGATTATTCATAAAATTTATATTAGTAGACACAAAATTAACTAGAGAAGATGTTTCAAATTCCTCATCATCATATAGGAGTTTGCATCTTCGGCGACCTCATTCCCAAAAAATCTGGTGTGACTGGCGCACAGCACACAACTTTCTCTTACCTTCGCTAATCGAAAGTTGTGTACTGTGCTTGTCACACCAGATTTTTTGTGTCGACATGTATTTAGTTTCCGACAGTAGGGTACAATTGAATTCAAGATGTAAAATTTATAAGTATGGGAAAATATTTATATTTTGATACCATGGCAACCATTTCTCCTATCTTTTCTATGGAGTACAAGAGTAAAGTGGTCTTCAGGAAGATTTCAATCACAAAATGAGAATATACATTTTTATAGAGGAATCTAAAAAATAATTGATTTTTGAATTTTAAAAAAAATCGTTGGAGCAAATTTTGAGAAAATCGAAAAAAACTGAAAAGTGAATCAGTAAAGTGCTAGTACTCTTTGGCCGATTTTGATTAAAAGCTTCGTGTCACGTCCCATGGGGGTGCCTAACTTAAATATAAAATTTCAACTTCCTAGCTCTTTTCGTTCTTGAGATATTTTGTTCACAGACACACACACAGACACACAGACAGACCATGTCGCGAAAACCACTTTTTTGGATTCAGGGACCTCAAAACGTGAAGATCCATCAAAATCTCGACATCGAATTTTTGACATGAAACCAATACTTTCTCTCTATATATATATTACATATATACATAGGTAAGAGAAAGTAAAAAAATGAACAAGTTTCATTTCAAAAATAATGAATCCAAACTCCTATAATAATGAGAAATTTTTAACATCTTCTCTAGTTAATTTTGTATGTACTAATATAAACTTATGAATAATCGGTATTATAGATAAACATCTTTAAATATAATTCAAACTCAACATTAAATTTCCTTTCAGGTCTTAATTAATCTATTGTCCTAGTATACACCTCAGTTTATAATTTCATGTTTTAACTATATTTTATATATTGTATATGTACACAACTGACCCTTTACATTGATAGGAAGTTCTCCTCCCAGTTCGACCCTGTTTCTACTATAAAGTAATTTTATGGCGGCAATAACAAGCGAACTCTATTTTCCAGAAATACATAGGGTGGGGGGTCTGAAAAATGAGGGATGAAAGAGAAACGAAATGACTTGTCTCTTTATTCCCAGTGATTCCTTTATAGGCTATACGGATTAATTTACTTTAAGATGGTTTGCCCTTTAATATAAGACATTTATTAACATTTATATTGGAAACGTTTAATTCCAGTGATTTATTGTTTCTAAAAATTTTCAAGAATAAATCGTAAGTGATCTCTTCTTAAGGGGGTTCAGGAGCGACGTCTAGACGTACTTTAAAAAAACTAGACTATTATAAGCAATTTTTCAATGAGGTTTTTTTAAAATGAATTAAATTCATAAGAGATTATTGGGACATCAAGCTATAATTTTTTTAATGGCTTATAAAAAAAATTAAGGAAATTAATTCTTCGTTATCAAGCAAATACAAAAAAACAATCCCAATAAACTTTAATTTTTTTAAAATTTAAAAAATGAATTTATTGTAAATATTAATCACATATTAATTAAGAGATTTTTTAAAATATGCTTAGATGTTTTATTTAAAAATCAACTGTCAAATTAGTTCAGCATTCTTGCAATATATGGCAGCCTAGTCTAACAGCCGATATAGTATTAGCCTATATATGGCCTATATATTTATATATTTTCATATTTATAAAGTATTTTTTGTTGAAAGATCAATGAAAATCAACCAAATGCATTAAATATTATTAGCTACCATTCTGACATCTCTTGGCAAATTTTTGAATTACTTGATTTTTTGGGCATACTTTTTATGACACACTAAGCCATCTTATCGGGAAAAACATGCGTAACGCCTTCGCTCCCGTTCCCCTTTAATTTTTACTTTCTCTTACCTCTCATATATATGTTAATATATAGAGAGAGAAAGTATTGGATTCATGTCAAAAATTCGATGTCGAGATTTTGATGGATCTTCACGTTTTGAGGTCCCCCTGAATCCAAAAAAAGTGGTTTTCGCGACATGGTCTGTCTGTGGGGTGTGGGTGGGTGGGTGGGGTGTTCAATTTTAAGCATGAAGGAATTGGAGCTACGAGGTTGAAATTTTATATTTAAGTTAAACACCCCCGGGACCGGAAAAATAAGCTTTTAATCAAAATCGGCCAAAGTGTACTAGTACTTTACTGATGTACTTTTTCAGTTTTTTTCGATTTTCTCAAAATTTGCTCCAACGATTTTTTTTAAAATTCAAAATCAATTATTTTTTAGATTCTCTTTTAAAATGTATATTCTCATTTTGTGATTGATGAAATCTTCTGAAGACCACTTTACTCTTGTATTTCATAGGAAAGATATGAGAAATGGTTACCATGGCAACAAAATATAAATATTTTCCCATACTTATAAATTTTACATCTGAATTCAAATGCTCCGTACTGTCGGGAACTAAATATATGTCGACACAAAAAATCTGGTGTGACAAGCACAGAACACAACTTTCGATTACCGAAGGTAAGAGAAAGTTGTGTGCT
>JAKCPI010023875.1:0-18487 GCA_023213315.1 Euborellia annulipes | reverse complement strand
ACTTTCTCTTACCTATGTATATATGTAATATATATATAGAGAGAAAGTATTGGATTCATGTCAAAAATTCGATGTCGAGATTTTGATGGATCTTCACGTTTTGAGGTCCCCTGAATCCAAAAAAGTGGTTTTCGCGACATGGTCTGTCTGTGTGTGTGTCTGTGTGTGTGTGTGTGTGTGTGTGTGTCTGTGTGTGTGTCTGTGAACAAAATATCTCAAGAACGAAAAGAGCTAGGAAGTTGAAATTTTATATTTAAGTTAGGCACCCCCATGGGACGTGACACGAAGCTTTTGAACAAAGTCGACCAAAAAGTACTAGCACTTTACTGATTCACTTTTTCAGTTTTTTTCGATTTTCTCAAAATTTGCTCCAACGATTTTTTTTAAATTCAAAAATCAATTATTTTTTAGATTCTCTATAAAATGTATATTCTCATTTTGTGATTGAAATCTTCTGAAGACCACTTTACTCTTGTACTCCATAGAAAAGATAGGAGAAATGGTTGCCATGGTAACGAAATATGAATATTTTGCCATACTTATAAATTTTACATCTTGAATTCAATTGTATCCTACTGTCGGAAACTAAATACATGTCGACACAAAAAATCTGGTGTGACAAGCACAGTACACAACTTTCGATTACCGAAGGTAAGAGAAAGTTGTGTGCTGTGCGCCAGTCACACCAGATTTTTTGATTTTCGGAAAAAATAAATGTTTTTTTTAAAGATTAATCGCATTAAAGAAAAGATATTTTTTAAAAATTCGCTCTATATCTTATAGATAATTAAATTAGTAATCATTGTGTTAAAAAATAATTAATTTTTTACCATTAATTAATTAGCTGGAATCTTTCAAATTAAATGAAAAATCCCTTGTATCCCTATGGGAAAATCTAACGCCATCTCTTGCCGCCTAGAGTAACTCGGTAGTAAATTTTAACGGCTTTTCGAGACGCGCACTTTAAATGAGATCTTCTGCACAGGCGTTCTGAATGTTTTGAACGTTAGCTGCCGTTCGAGCGTTCCTAACGCGTGCGGTTGAAAACGCTCGTGTAGAATGGCTCTAACAATAATTTAGAAAAATGGGGACGTTGTCTAAATGGCCTCAGATGCCAAAAAATAAATAAATAAAAGCTTATCTGATAAAAATCTTCTAAAATTTCTGAATTAGTTTATTTTGTCAAATTTGATTAATATTCATAACTGGTTTGTGCTTTGGAGCGACAAGCCATAATGCCCCATTTTTCATCGTGCGCGGGGTGGTCATTGGGTGTGAGACAGACACCTGGACACGCGTGCGGTCATGTCATCACGCCCTTCAGGCCCTCGACTAAAATGTTGACCAGTCAAACTCGAAATGCTCTAGCCATGATCTAGTTCCTTTCTTCAGTAGGAAGGCTATCAGACATGTATATTTATAAATGAATAGTGAGGAGATATTCCGACACTGTCAACACATGGTAATTTGAAACCTGAACATGCATAATCAGAGATGGACTTAAAAAAAAATAAAAAAAACTACAGATTACAGCTGCTATTGGTTTAAACCTCTCTCTCCTAAATAAAAATAACGAATTTAAATATTAAATCTCAAAATAAAATTTTTTCGACATCGAATTTTTGACATGAATCCAATACTTTCTCTCTCTTTATATGTTAATATATAAAGATAGAAAGTATTAAATTCGATGTGGATATTTTGATGGATATACTGTTTTGAAGTTTTCTCGACATGATCTGTCTGTGTGTGTCTGTGAAAAAATTTCTCAAGAACGAAAAGAGTTAGGAGGTTGAAATTTTATATTTAAGTTAGGTACACCCCTGGGACGTGACACGAAACTTTTGAACAAAATCGGCCAAAGAGTACTAGTACTTTACTGATGCACTTTTTGAGTTTTTTTTCGATTTTCTCAAAATTCGCTCCAACAATTTTGATTAAAATTCAAAAAAATCATTTATTTTTTTGAAGCTCTTTAAAATATATATTCTCATTTTGCCATTGAAATCTTTTGAAGCACGCTTTATTAAGTACTTTATAGGAAACAGGAGAAATGGTTGCCATAGTAACAAAATATAAATATTTTCCCCCTACTTATAAATTTTACATCTGCCCCCGGGTGTGGCATAGTAGGTAGCGTGCCTACCTCATATGCCAAACGTCGCGGGTTCGGACCCAGGCAGTCCGATGATTTTATTTAAGCCATTTGGATACCAGATGGCTTAAATAGAAATGCCTGAACCCCACAATAGATTAATATATATTACAACGGTTATCGTCTAAAGTCTTAAATGGCCTGAGTTGCCGAAAAGACTGTGTGTGTGTGAGTGCGAATGAGAAAAAAGTGTGAATGTTTAAAAAAAAAAAAAAAAAAAAAAATTTACATCTCTCGGGTGTACCCTACTGTCGGAAATTAAATATATTTCGACACAAAAAATCTGGTGTGACAAGCACAGAACACAACTTTCGATTACCGAGGTCGACCAGTCACACCAGATTTTTTTATAAACAAATTTTAGAAGTGTGAGCCATTTCAATAATTGTCCTTGTCAAAATTTATTTATGTAAATTACAATCTTCTCTCCAGAAGGAGAAATATAGGATAAAATAAAGATTTTAATTAAAAATTCAAAATCTTTCCAAATTTGTATTTTTTTTTTTTTCAAATAGTGATTGAATGCTGTGTTGTTTCAGAGAGGCGACGAGAAGGGAGGCTGCGACGGCTCGGGGCGCGGCGTTAGTAAGCCACGCCTGGCGGCCCATTGCCGCCCTCCGACCGCCAACGACGGCCTTCACAATGCTCAACGTGGGTCGGCTATCAACCAGGAAACCTCTATGAGTGGATGACAATCTAAGGACCTGCAAAATACCAAACAACATTCTTCAAATTCAGGTTTATAAAATTTTATTATACTGATTTTAGAGCTATTGGTCTTGTCATTTTCGATACCGGTAGGAGTCATCTTCAGAGCATGGAGGCTAATCAGCTAGGTTAGTGCTAGGCTGCTCAGAAAATGACCCCTACCGGGATGGACCGGGTTAGCTATTCTTTTTACTTTCCCTTACCTCTATATACGTATGTTAATATATATAGAGAGAAAGTATTGGATTCATGTCAAAAATTCGATGTCGAGATTTTGATGGATCTTCACGTTTTGAGGTCCCCTGAATCCAAAAAAGTGGTTTTCGCGACATGGTCTGTCTGTATGTGAGTATGCGAACAAAATATCTCAAGAACGGAAAGAACTACACTGTTAAAAATTTTCAAGAAAACTTCCTATACAAGTATAGGAACTCTGTTTCATAAACTGTTTATGAATATATATGAGAAAGTTCAATTTGTTGCCAACCTGACAAATTTCTTGTATATTTTAAAATTAATTATTTTGGTGAAATTGTTAATTTTAATTTTAATTTTTATAGCTATTTAGTTGAATTACTTTATAAAAATTATTTAATTAGTATGATTTTAATATACTTCATAAATATTTAAATAGTTTAGAGCGCGAATTTCAAACCAGAATTTAATAAATTTAGATTTGTGAAATAAATTTTAAAAGAATAATTTCAAGTTTCCTTAAGGTTGTTCGGATAGTACATCGTAAGTCATAATAGAATCTAAATTTTTTTTTAAATAAAATTAAAAATTTGAATGCCAAAATTCCTTATTATAATTTAGTCGTGACCTATCATAGTTTATAATTGGATTAAGTTAATAATTTTATTACCAAAAATAATAAATGGATGACTTTTGACTTGAGCAGTTTTTCACGTAATATAGAACTGGCAACATTGCATTCATCAACTATCTATTTTAAATCTTAAACGCCTTAAATTTTATTTTATTTAATATATTACAATGTTTAATGCAAATCAGTTTAAACACAATGGACGATTTGCGAGAAAAAATATCGTAAAATTGAAAAAAAAAATGTAACTGACATCGACAAGACACTTATGTTATGCGACGTTGCCGGACTGGTCTCACTCTCAAATCTTCCTTATTTTTAAATATTGGCGACTGTCATTTTGGAGAATTTTTTGACTTTCTTGTTAAAATATCTTTAAAAGCGGACGGCAGAAACTTTTGATTTTATTTTTAACGTATTCCTCGGAAGTGAATTAATAAAATGTAAGTTTTTTGTTTTTGTAAATGATGCATAAATGGGCTATATAATTCGATATGTGTGTGTTTCGTCGTTATTCCCCATAGGCTACATGTTAAATTTCAATTTTTTAAAAATTAATTACACGATAACCCTGCGTCAGATCTGCTTCAAAATTTTATTTTATACGTATTTGATAGTGATTAATAACATATTAAAAAATTAGCTTTTAATATGATAAAGTGCTTTAATGTCCGAACAACCTTAAAATAATTATAAAATAATATTAATAAAAATTCCTTGAGGTAGTCAAGTTATTTGAGAACGTTTAGACCAGTGATTCTCAACTTGTCGCTGTACACTTTTAACGATTTCAAAATTTGGCGGCACACAAAGAAAAAGCTAAGTTTAAAAGTTGGTAATTGGCCAAATGGAGATTTTGCCATTGTCGGGCATCCGGGGCCAATATAATAAAAAAACAAAAAAAAAAAAAGTTGGTAATTTGTTCATAAACTTTTATATTAATTTTATTTCATATCCTGGGTGTATTAATATTAATAATATTAACCGAAGTATATGAAAAATGATTGAAAATTTTTACAGTGTAGGAGGTTGAAATTTTATATTTAAATTAGGAACCTCCCTGGGACGTGACACGGAGCTTTTGAACAAAATCTGTTAAATAGTACTAGTACTTTATTGATGTACTTTTTCAGTTTTTTTTTATTTTCTCAAAAATCGCTCTAACGATTTTGATTAAAATTCTTAATAAATTATTTTTTAGATGCTCTTTCAAATGTATATTCTCATTTTACTCTCAAAATTGAGGAAATATGGTAACAAAATATAAATTCTTGCATGTTTATAAATTTTACATTTTGAATTTTAGCCCTTGGGGCTTGGTGTAGGGATTAGCGTGCTAACCTCATATACCAAAGTCGCGGGTTTGGACCCCAGGAGTCCGAAGATTTTATTTAAGCCACTTGGATACTAAATGGCTTAAATAAGAATGTCTGGACCCCATATATGTATATTAATTAATAAGTGTTATCGTCAAAGTCTTATATATAGAGTAAGGTGGGGCAAAAGTCCGCAGTTTTTCTTTGGGAATTTTTTTTTGACCTTCCTATGAAAGATACAATAAAAATAGGAACATCCCCTGAAAGCCTGGTTAATTGGCTATCTTACATAATTTTTTTGGTTTCCAATTCGGTAGCATAAAAGTAGGAGAGGTATTTAAACAAAAATTTTTATTTGCGGACTTTTGCCCCACCGAGGGGGTAAAAGTCCGCACTAACGGGGCAAAAGTCCTTAGGTGCAAACAAGTGCCCCTGCAGCGAACAAGTGTCACGAACCAGGGTATAAAAAAGACTTAATAAGAAATACATTAGGTATAGGTATGTTTTATGTATTTATTTTATTTATTAGAAATACACAATAGGCCTAATAACAATAAGTCCCCAGTAAGATTGAAGTTCATAATCTGCATAAACATTTCGGGTCGTGATCGTTTCCCTAGGCTCATTAATCCGATAAAATACTTGATAGGGGTATTAGAAACCCAGAAACTACTAGGTAGGGGTATTAGAAACTCGAATACCATTGGGTGACATTTGTTCCATTGGAGATCCATTGGGCCTTTTGCCCCGTCGAGGCCGCGGACTTTTGCCCCATTTAGCTATTTTCATCGAAGTGTTACAAAAAATTTTTATTGTTAACTGTAGAGAAAAAAAAGGTTTTAAAATATTTATTTAGGGTTATCAGCTTGCAATCAAAGACATTAGACAGTTAGAAAAGTGCATGCTGGTAACTGTTGCAACCATGATAATTTCCATAAATATTAGATGGAAGGTGACAAAAACATAAATTTGCTCATTGTTAACAATCGGCTTCAAACACGTTATTGAATTTCGAATCATCATCTGTTCTTGTTGTTAGCAACCTAACAAAGTTGTTTAGAACAACGCCAAGTCTAGTGGGGATTTTAAAATGAGGATTCGGACTTTTGCCCCGTGCGGACTTTTGCCCCACCTTACTCTATATATTATATTTGGTATCCAAATAGCTTAAATAAAATCTTCGGACTCCTGGGGTCCAAACCCGCGACTTTGGTATATATCAAACCAGAAATGTCTTTCAATAAATTTAGGTATAATATTGTGAAATTTACATCTGTTTAAGAAGAAAATCCTATTATGTATTTTTTGGATTTTAATGATGTATCTTGTCAACTCACGTATCACTTCATTGAGGTGGTCACAGTATTTGATGATCAGATGTTTTATATTCATTATAAATTCTGTTGATAATAGAGCTGCAATATTTCAAATGAATAGAAGTATAGTGGCTGTGAAACTAGTTGATTGGAGAAAAGGCAGGTTCAAAACATTAGAACTTCCTGTTATTTAAAATTGATTTATTTATTTTTACTTTTAGTCCGCCATTTTTTTAAAAAAGAGAAAAAGAGAGAGAGAAAGTCAAAGTGTTTGCTTTTGGTGTTTTGAGGGTGTCATGGACCTTGATCGAAGGGGCGATGTGACTAGCAAAAGCCCAACTTGGAGAATTGAATTGAATGCGAGAAGGGAGAGAGAAAGAGAGAGAGAGAGAGAGGACTGGTTGCCTATTGATTGGCGAGTGGTGTAGGGCTTAAGGGCCGATGGGGAGACCAAAAGGGCCAGAAGGGTCCAGCCTGGTCAGAGGCCAAAGACCCGCCCTCTAAAGGGCCGCCGGACATTTAAGATGGAGGCTGGCAGACAAAGCTGCTCAACGTTTACAACACAATTACATTTATACATTAGAAGTCCATACTAATTCTAAACTAGTTCAACAACTTGCGTTATTTCTCTTAAATTAAATTTCATTGAAATGAATTGTTGTTCTCTCTGTTAATTACTAAAATAAATATATACACTCAAAAGCATAAAAAAACCAGGCAAATTTTTTGTAAATAAAAAAGTAAAATTGAATGCATAAGCTTTTATCAATAATAAGAATATTTTAATATAGTATGGGAAGGAATATTTTCTCCTCCCTTCTCCAATATTACTCCAGAACGAGAACCAAAATCAAGAGACTTCGTGATTTTAAACAAATTAAACTTTTACTATTATAAAATATAGTAGAAGGAGAATAATAAAAAGAGAGAGCAGCTAATTATATTTTCGTTTATTTTTCCCTCAGTGCTGACATATCTTCTGAGGATGAAGCTGGACCGAAACGTCAGCACTGAGAGAAAAATAAATGAAAATATAATTAGCAGCTCTCTCTTTTTATTCTCCTTCTACTACATCAATTAACTAGCTATAAAATCAATACTAAAATTGAAATACTTTAACCAAGAGAAGTTAGAATTGTAATTAATTCGTCTACAGTATTTCCAAAAGAGTTAAAATATTTAACTCGATAAGACGAATCATAACATAATAAGTAAAAGGTATACTTGTATTATTGATAGTTATCATTTTAAGTATTTTTAAAGTTTACGGATTATTTTTTGATTATTTCATTAAATAGTTTTTATTTTTTTCTAGAAAAATTTATTAATTTTTGGACTAATTTTTTTTTTTTTTTTTTAACTTACTTTTTTCTCATTCACACAATCTTTTCGGCAACTTAGGTGCGATCAGTCACACCTGATTTTTCTTATTAGAATTATTCCCATGGCAAGTTGCCTATATTGTTATATTGTAATATAGTATAAAAAAAACAGTGAAAAAAATTAGACTACTTATTTTTCTTTGGGATGCATGTATTGTATTTAAAAATAAAAATATTTTTATGAAAGAAGCGGACTCCCTTGTGTCTTTCTCAGTTTTAAATAGGGGCGATTAGCCGAGGGGACAAAGCCTTAAGTCCCGAGTTGACAAGTTCAACTCTTTTTGAGGAAGGAAATGGGAACCCACCTCAGTATTATTCCCATGAATGTTACTCTTCAGAGTAATCACAACGTGTCAATTCTGACACTAATAACTGAATAGAAAGAGAATATTGCTGGAATCTGGACTCAAGTACTTATTTTAAATATAAATTCCAATAAAAACTTCTCCAATTGAGAAGTTTAAAATTGAAATTTATAATCTTATATTTGGCAGACCCTCTTTTTGGTGGATCCCCGTCTAATCATGTTTTACTCCCCCACTCCTTCACTAGTCTAGGCCTTCTCGATGATGAACGATCCTCGGGCATCTAATAAGAAAAGTTGCTATAGTTTGGCATGGTTTATACACACCAAGTGGCAATGGATGCTTTTCTATCAGGCCAGTCTAGTTAAGATAGATGCCAACCAACATTTCACTTGCGATACCGGGATGATTAATGAATATTAAGATATTAACACGAGATGACAACGAGACGTAACTTTTGATTAATACAAAGTCCACAACGATAAGGAAGAGTCGCCTATTCTCTCTTCTGACGGGGTTTCAGGGGTGTAGAGGAGAGCAAGTATCAATTAATCTATGCCCAGGCGGCTCTAACAAAATTTGAATTCATTTAGGCTAAATTTATCTGTTTAGTTGTTGGCTCTCTGACAATGATGGAACTCTTGTTGAAAATCAAAAGCCGGTGATTTTTTTTAATTAAAAATATATAAGCTTAGTTGTCAACAATACTTTTATACTAGTAGACTATCGTATCAAAAATAAGGAAAATATATCTTTTAATTCGTCTTAATTAATAATTATGAGATCAACATAAAATCTATGTAAATTGATTGTATTTGAGCAAAGTGGAAGATGAAGACGGGAAGGGGGGGGGGGGGGAGGACCAATCCATCCCCCCGCCGAAATTCAAAAAATAAAATAAAAAATATTCAGAGTATTACAATTTTAGTAGTTACGAAATATATTTTAGTTGGATAGAATAAAAGACACAGCAGCTTTGTTTTTTTTCTTCATTCTTTTCAAAACCACAGCGACGTTTCAGTCGTTAATACTTGAAGATCACATTGGCAACCGAAACCTCGCTGAGGGTTTGAATAAAATAAAGAAAAAAAAAACAAAGGTGATGTGTCTTTTATTCTATACTACTGCAAATTGATGCAGTTATTCTTGTCTCTAAAATAAAAAATATTTTATATTCTTTAACAAACAGTCCATTTATTTGGGCGGTAAGGATAATTTAAAAATAAATAAATCTAAAAAATAAAAGAAATAGAAAGCTTATCTCTCGATAACCGAAATATGGCAGAGCTCTTTAGAATATAATTAAATAAATAAAAAATTTAATTTAATTAGTACATCTGGTGTCCAAATGGCTTAAATAAAATAATCGGACTGCCTGGGGGTCCGAACCCGCGACCCTTGGTATAGAAAGTCAACACGCTACACCAAGGCCCGAGGGCAATGAGGTCATGGATCCCAGGCAGTCCGATGAATATTTATTTAGATCATTTGGATACCAAATGGTATAAATAAATGTGCCTGGACCCCCTAATATACCGTATATAAATAATTTTGTATCCCTAAAGTCTATATGGCCTAAGATGCCGAAAAGACTAAAAAAGATGTATAATTTATAAACCGGCCTGTGGCTCAGAGCTAGATTGAATTAAATACGAACAGAGTCTAAATGGCTTCAGATGGCGAAAAAGACCATTAATAAATTACATATATAAAAAAAAAAAACACTAAATGGCCTCAGTAGCCAGAAATGCAAAATTAAAAAAGCATATTATATTTAAAAATTTGAAAAAGTCGTCATAAAAGTCGCTTTTAAAAAAAAAGTCTCTGAGAGGCAAAAAGAGTCAAAAAAGACGCAAAAGTTGCTTTTGAAAAAATCAAAAAACGTTTCTCTTTTTGAGATATCAGTGGAGATATCTAAGAAAATCTGGAAAAGTCTCAAAATTGGCAAAAGTCGAAGACTTTTTTCCTCTCTCTATTTATCAGTCAAGATGTCGCCTGTATGCTAGGCAAACACATAGACGCTTCAATTGAAAACTCAAATTTTTCCCCGACTAGGATGTAAAAATTAAAAAATCAATTTTGATTTATATATTTTATTTATATTGTGATGAAATATAAATGTCGTAGGGTATTAAAGAAACCTGGTGTGAGAGGCCGGTGACGTTACGGCTTGTGACGTCACGGGTTGTAACGCGACATGCTGATAGAAGGGCGAAAAAATTGAGGCCATCAAATAAAAGTTTCACTTTAAAAAGTTTTTTTTTAATATAAAAAATAATTATCTATCTCTTTCTCTCTTTATTTAAATTGGTTACTTTTTCTTTTTTTAAGTTAGTCATATTTTTTATTTTAACCATTTTTTTTTTTTTTACATCACACATAAATTTTTTTTTTCTAAATCTAATGTGAATCTTCTTGAGATTAATAATTTTTAAGCCTCTAAATAAAACGCGTTTTACTTGCATTTGATATAAATGAAACTATCCTATCCCACTGATCATAAACTCAAAAATAGCTAAAAGTAAGTTGTTAGACTAGACAAAAACTTTATTACTAAACTATAAACATTCTTTGTTAGCTATAAAATATTTTACCTCTCTCCAGTTCAGTTTAATTGTATTACTTCAAAACCATTATTAAGAGTGCGTATATAAGAAAATAACTTCATTTATGGTTCATTTTAAAACTGAACCTTAAACTCAGGTACGGAAAATAAATTTTATAAAATGAGCTATTCAAAAAAAAAAAAAAAAAAAAAAATATAATAATGAAATTTTAATTTTAATAGTTAGCCTTTAAGAGAAACATAATAAGATTTTTAACATTTTTTTTTTTTTTTTATTTAAGGTCTTTTTCGACATCTAAGGCCATTTAGACCCCATTTATTTGAAATAATTGGTAGCTAATTCAAATGAAATAAATCTTTCTCACTTGGGGCAGGAAGCGAACCCGGGACCCTAGGCACGAGAAGCTAATGTCTTTTCTCTGAGTCACGGCACACGGACTTTAACATTTTTTTATTTGATCCAAAAATCTTTTGTTAATAAGAATAATAAAAAATTATTTATCAGCTAATTTCAAGACATCTAGTCTCTGTTTACCCACGAATTAATCGAGCTAACATCAAATCTCCTCCTTAATTTTGATCTTTCAAATTGATTATTTAATAAGTGTGATGTGGAGCACAGCAGCCAGGAAGGGAGCCTAATTTAATAAGACTCCTTAAACACAACGTTTCGACTAATTTTGTGCCAATTTTTGTAAAGTCTTGTAAGATAAGAACATGGCGTAATTAAAATTAGCCGAAACGTTTTGTTTTTAATAAATAGAGGCCACCTTCCTGGCTGCTGACCTCCACATCACACTCATTGATATCACATCAATTGATTATTTAATGTTCTTAAGTTTTTCGTGTAATAAAGTAACAATTAACAATAAGAAAGGAATTAGGGAGTAAGGATTGGATTTCTACAAACCATATATTGAGAAGTTTCGGCTTTATTTAAATAACGCCTTCGTCATGCACGTATCCGAGGGGGGGGGGGGCTTCGTCCCCCGAAATGATTTCATTTTCATAATTATAGAATTTTTTGTATCTTATACAGTCTTCTTCTATCTTGGCCTTATCCCTATGTGGGGTCGGCAAAATTAATTTATAAAGAAATAAGAGACCGAGAAAAAAAGCAAGCCGCTCCCCCCCCTCTCCCAAAAAAATCCTGGCTACGGGCCTGGCCATCATCAGACTCGTTACAGTGGAAAGCATTGTTATATAAGAAAAATTATTTATGTACAATAATTACAATACAATTACAATAATTCTTTAGGTAATAAAGTCTTTAGGACTAACTGAACTGATTGTGGTGCGAAAATTCGCAAATGTGGAAGTTTAGTAGAAACTTATCTCCTGGCTGCTTGCTCCCTCTTATTGCTAAATATAACAGCCACCTTGCTAGCTCGTATTTTAAATAAAAACTAATCAATATTTTTAGTTTTTTAGGAAGTGGAATTAAAATGTACACATGAAGCAAACGAGAATAGAAGAGGAACACAGAAAGACTAGTAGCTATTATTTATTTAAATCTAAATTTTGATGTTTCGGTTTCATCTTCAGAGAGAAACACTCACCGGAAGTAAATTAAAAAAAAGACAATAGATACATATATTTCTTAATTAAAAAATTTTAAAAAATTATTAAAAATATGACCATGTTTTTATTAGAAATATCATTAATCAAATAGGATTCATGAAAAATACAAAAGATGGCATAATTTCTCAAATTTGTTATCCAAACCTTTTGGTTTGTCTCTAAATTTTTTAATTCTTTTATCTTCTGTAAAGTGATCTTCAGAAGATATCAATGGCAAAATGAGAATATACATTTTAAAGAGCATCTAAAAAATAATTGATTTATGAATTTAAAAAAAAAAATCGTTGGAGCGAATTTTGAGAAAATCAAAAAAAAAAATCTGGTGTGACTGGCGCACAGCACACAACTTTCTCTTACCTTCGGTAATCGAAAGTTGTGTTCTGTGCTTGTCACACCAGATTTTTCGTGTCAAAATATATTTAGTTTCCGCCAATATATTAGAAATTTAAGATGTCAAAATTATAAACATGGGAAAATATTTATATTTTGTTACCATGGCAACCATTTCTCCTATCTTTCCCATGAAGCACAAGAGTAAAGTGTGCTTCACACAATTTTGAGGGCAAAACGAGAATATACATTTGAAAGAGCATCTAAAAAATAATTGATTTTTGAATTTTAATCAAAATCGTTAGAGCGAATTTTGAGAAAATCGAAAAAAACTGAAAAAGTACATCAGTAAAGTACTAGTACTCTTTGGCCGATTTTGATTAGAAGCTTATTTTTCCGGCCCCGGGAGGTATTTAACTTAAATATAAAATTTCAACCTCCTAACTCAATTCCTTCATGCTTAAAATTGAACACACACACACAGACAGACACACAGACAGACCATGTCGCGAAAACCACTTTTTTGGATTCAGGGGACCTCAAAACGTGAAGATCCATCAAAATCTCGACATCGAATTTTTGACAAGAAACCAATACTTTCTCTCTATATATATATTACATATATACATAGGTAAGAGAAAGTAAAAAAACTGAAAAACTACACCAGTAAAGTACTAGTACTTTTTGGACGATTTTGATCAAAAGCTTATTTTCACGCCCTAGGTGGGTGTCTAAAATAAATATAAAATTTCAACCTCCTAGCTCAATTCCTTCATGCTTAAAATTGAACACACACCCACCCACTCACCCACCCACAGTCCATGTTGCGAAAACCACTTTTTTGGATACAGGGGACCTCAAAACGTATATCCATCAAAATCTCGACATCGAATTTTTAACATGAATCCAATACTTTCTCTCTATATATATATTAACATATATATAAAGGTAAGAGAAAGTAATACTAGAAAAATGGTGTTATCGAGAATGATATTATCCGTTACAACTCGGAACAACACAACAAAAATAAACCAGAAGCAATGATACTTAGAATAATCGTTTTTTAGCTAGGATAATGCTTGAAAAATAACTACTAAAAAATATTAAGGAATTTAAAAGAGTATAATTGTACCTTTTTTATTTCATCCCTTGAAGCCACACCCTGCACTCTTCGATCGGTCACTAAATAAAATAACACAGTGTTAAAAAAAAAGATTCGGTACTAATCCACAAGCACTAGCAACAACTCGGAGCAAAAACACTCTGTCGGCATCACCTCTTGTTTCTGAAAATATAATAAAAATGAGAATTAAAAAAAAATAAAGTTCTCTCTCTCTCTTCCTGGTGCGGCGACGATGCCGTCTTTTCGTAAACCAAAGGGGGTAAAAAAAAAAAAAATAGTCCCACTCCCTCTTCTCTTTTAACTAATATCTTTTCTTTCTTTCAAGGAATAAGATCGCGCAGCAGCCGCCAATGCGCACGCTTTAATTTCGCAATTCGATCCTCTCACTCTCTTCATCTCCTCTCATCTCCACCTCCCCCTCCCCTTACTCTCTTTCTCTTCAACATGTTTATCTTATAAACCAAGATAAATGACCGAAAACGAGGAGAGAAAACGGGCGTTATTCAAGATTGATCACGTTAGCTGATATGTTTAAAAGATTGGCGAAGAAAAGATCAATGTTCAATTTATAGATGGCAAAATCATTACAGTATACGGTGTGGGTGTATATATTGCTCCAGATGCCTTCAAACGAGCGCTTGTGATTGCAAAAGGGTTGTGTGTCTGTGACGTGTCGTTTCTACATTGGTGGTGTGGTGTTTCTGCTCCCTTCACCCTTTGCCTTCTTGCGCAATCGCTAAAGAGACACAAACAAAGGAGGGTGAAAATCAAAGTTTCTTTTTTTTTTATGAGCTGGACTACTTTCACAAAGGTGACATCACAGAAGATTAATCTTGCGCAGTATGCACAATAAAAAAAAAAAAAAAAAAAGATATTAATTTCTCTTTCTTTATGAGAAATTTTTTTTCTTTTGTGAAAAATTTAGGTTTACGTATTTAGATGACAAAAAAGGAAGATCAATCATAATTCTTCTAAATTTTGATCTTTTTATTTGTAATGTGTACATATCTAATTGAATTATCATTTAATTAAAACATATTTTAATAAATTGCGAGATTATATCATCATCATCATATCTTCAGCATATCATCATACTATAATATAAAGCGCTAGCGACTAACTTCCTGTGCCTGTTCTCTCGCTGATTGGCCAGAGATACAAGAAGTGGAGCTGAGAGAGAGAAATTTAAATCTTTAAGCCTTCGGTGAGCAATTGCAAAATTTCCAAACAGTGAGCAAGAATAAATTTGATGTATTAGCTCGCCGAAGAGGGCGTAGCATTCGCCTGGCTCTACCACTTGAATTAGAATATTTATTTCGATTCGGACTTGACTAGTCTTGTATATAACAGTTATTTAACAAATTTGTGAGTATGTTTAGTTGTTGGTGGTTCAAACCGCTCATAAGCCCTGGGAATCGAATACAGAATCTCCAGTCTTTCCGGGACATCGGTGTACTACTAGGAGGGGGACTATTTAACTATAATTAATTAATCCAACGCTGATAAGGGCTTTGCTACTTAGGGTGTTAGTCCATACTAATTTAAAAAGCTGCTGACAAGTGAGAAATTTTTCTTTAAAGATTTATCACTTCTATTCTCAATTATCTTGCTAGAAAAATGCACTGCCAACTTGCATAAATAGTGATAGCATTTGTTAGTGTGGTCGAGGGTCTGGTGGCCTGATGCAAAGGATAGCAAGGAAAGGCTGGAGATCCTGGGTTTGATTCCCGGCGCCATGGGTGGTTTGACTCACCAACAAATAAACATACTCACAAATTTGTTAAAACATATTTGACTGAGCTACTGTATTTTATTTAAAATTTTAAAATTTATTTGTCATTTTGTTTGCCTTTCAATCCAATTGTTTTTCCTTTCATATTAAATTTCAAATTTTATTAATTTCACTAATACCAAATCTTCTGAGAGAACCCTTCCACTAACATTCGGGCACTTTCACTCCCTCTACGCCTGTCTCCTCCCTAAGCTACTTTGTTTCACCTGAGAAGCTTAAAGACAAAAGGCTGAATGTGTGTGCCTTATTAATTATAAGAGATTAAGACGATAATAAAGGAATAAAAGAGAATCGGAAGGGCCTAGCTTATTTCAATTATTATAAAACATAAAACAAAAATTTTATTTTACAATATATTAAAATAAATTTCAACAGTCCTGGGTGAATGAAAATTAAAATTTTTCCTCTCATTATAATGAGAGATAATGAGACTATAGTCACGTTATCAGAGTATGTTTCATAGGAGTATACAGAAATGTGTTCCCGTTTCCTTACTTAGGAGGCGACATTACTTATAGGCTCTGATCATTGGTGGATTAGAAACTTTTATTTTAACTTACCAAAAAAATATTTTTTTAAATTACATTTTAATTTCAAAAAATTTGTTTTTTGATTGTAAATAATTAGAGTATCGTTGGGAATTGCTTTCCTTTACATTTGGAAATTCCGAGCATACATCCTCGAGATGAATTTCACCCATCCGAAGTTCAAGAACCCTTAATAACATCGATCTTCAATATAGATTAGATAGATTTATTTTGTTCAGACTTTTGGTCATACAAAAGGGTTGAGATATAATATAATACAACTACAAATTACAAATCATTTTAAATTACAAACCAACATAGAATTATTCACCTGGATGAAAGATCTTAGCATGTAGCCATACAGAGGCGTGCAATTAGACTGATCGGTGATTTTACTCACACCGCATCTAGAACAAAGAAGAAGCGTGTCTGCACTCTCTCTCTTCTATAGGTATTACCATGATCAATGCTCTGCCGAATTAAAATCAATTATCCCACCCAATGGAACATATTCACGGAACACAAGGGAGCAGCATCCCTATGCTGTTCAGATCACGACTAATAGAACTAGTCAATTCCAATCTTCCTTTGTCCCCATGACCTCCCGTGATTGGAAGAAGCTCCCTGCGCCTATCTTCCCCAAAACCTACAATCTTCAGACTTTCAAGTCTAATCTCAACAGGCATCTTTTCAGTTCCCTTTTATGCTTCTCCTTTTGTTTTTATTTTCTTCCTGGCTCCATGTGACCACTGGTCATTATAGGTCTTCGGACCTTATGCACCCATTCCAAAGTAATAGGCCTAAATATCAAAGATTTATTTGATGATAGTCAATGGGATTCAGTACTCTGATTAGGTTTCCCTGGTTCATTTCTCCAAAGTCCACATATCTTCTAAGATCTCTCTAAATGGGTGATAAGCCGGACATACCAGGACAACATGCTCCAAAGTTTCCTCTCTTCTTAGGTTGCAGATGGTGAATTGAATGGGTGAATTGGATTATTAGAGTGCGAACGCTTAGATAATGCTCAGAATTCCGTTGGTTTTATGTGCTTTCTGCTGATATTTCGATACCATTCTGAGAAGGAGAGTAAGAGACCTTCAATATAATTTAAATATATTTTATTTCTCAGAATTGAATTGAATCACTGACTCAGATCATGCAGCAAGGCCTCTCTCTATCTCTGCTCTAATAAGTAAGATTAAAACGTATTATAGTTCTTATAAATAGCATACAAAATATGAATCTCGGCTCTTTTCTAACCTAAAATAATTTAATTTTTTTTTTTTTTATATCCATTTATCCTTATTTGAAATTAATCTTTCAAAATTACAATTATAATATATCCGCTTGCAAATATTTTCTGACACGAGTAGCATTTAATTATATAGAGCATCAAATTGCTGTCCCCCCCCCCCCCACCACTCATCTTTCCTTCACTGGCCATTACAAAGCTATCATAATTCATCATCATACACCGACATGAAAAATGATGGTAAGTTGGCCATCAACTCTTCTTGCTCATATTCCTTCCCTTCAGCGATTTTTCTTCACTCTTCTTTTTATCTAGCCACCAGGCTTTTTACAAACACATATTCAGTTGGGGGAGGTGGGTAAGGCCTAGGATTTTGACAGTGGGAATATTTAGAGTGGATTCTATGCATCAACACCCTCGAACAAAACTCGCTCTTCTTCTTCTTTTACTCTCATGGGTAATTGATTCTCTCCCTTTTTTCTCCTCAAAAAAAAGAAAAAAGAAAATGGAGGGGACAACAAACTATATACCGATCAAGCCTCAGGGTTTGGCTATCCTGGTAATGCCGGCAATCGCTCACTACTTGTCAGAACCCACTTAAAAACGTCCTGTGCATTCACTTATGTATATGGCGCGTGTATAGATATGCGTATACCAAAGTGGCAAAGTGATGCAATAGCATTAGAGGTTCCAATAAAAAAAAAAGAATGATGGAACATCAATAGCCTAATGTATAAGCAGACGTTCATTTTTCTTTGAATAAAGCAATTATTTATTTTTTGGATTTATAGAATCTTGAATATATAGTATATTATGGGGTCTAATTGAATAATTGGGAAAATATTCATTTTAAAAAATCTGTGTTTTGTGTTTGACACACCAGATTTTTTTGTGTCGATATATCAAGTGGCGAATACAAG
This sequence comes from Euborellia annulipes, assembly GCA_023213315.1. Lineage (NCBI taxonomy): Eukaryota > Metazoa > Arthropoda > Insecta > Dermaptera > Anisolabididae > Euborellia > Euborellia annulipes. The sequence continues at coordinate 385 of JAKCPI010023875.1, read as the reverse complement.
GGGGAGGGGGTAAAGGGGTTCATTATCCCCCCTTCCCCGGGGATTTGAGAAAAAAATTTTTATGGAATAAAATTCTTAAAAAATTAATACTTAAGAATTTGATTTGTATTTATATTCTGGTAAACAAGTACAGAATGCATCATTAAATTACCCAAAGTAAGAATAAGAAATGCTTCTCATTTATTTATTCTTTTTAACTAAATTCTTCCTGGCTGCATGTGACCACTGGTCATTATAGGACCTTAGGCATCCATTCCAAAAAAAATTAGTGCTGTGCGGCCAGTCACACCAGATTACCCCCACCTCAAAAAACGCCTCTGGATCTGCTCTTGCGATATATATTTAGTTTCCGTCGAGATAATAGAATCTGAAGATGTATATTTTT
>JAKCPI010023874.1:0-45691 GCA_023213315.1 Euborellia annulipes | reverse complement strand
ATCGCACACCTCGACAATACAAATGGGCCACTGTATCCTTCGCATATTACAAGAATTTCAAGACATAAGAAATGGCTGATCATATTAATTACAGAATATACCCCACACAAATGATTTGCAGAAAAATAATTAGTATGTATGGAACCAAGAGGTCGAAAAGACTTGAAAAATACTTATATAAACAAGGGAGACTATTAAACCTTTATTTTTCCTTATTGAATTTCCAACTGATGTGTTTTTGCAATATTTTTTAAACTTCACTGCTTAAAATTGGTTATTATTTTCGTTAGAACCAGTTATCTTCTTCTTTTGCTACGGCTTCTCCTTCAGAAGTTTTCCGATCAGTATGGCTATTTTCTACTCTTTGAAACTTCAGCTCGGAACAATTCCCCGACGACAGACCAACCACCCTCTTTAAATTTCTAAGCCAAGAGATCCTCCTTGGTATAACTTCTTCCTTGGATCTTCCCTTGCATTATTATCTGAAGAAGATGGTATCTGGTCTCCCGACAGAAATTAACCAAGTACTGCAGCTTCCTTCTTTTTACGGAGTCAAGAACCTCCTTTCCTTTGTTCATTCTCCTCCTTGTAGGATTCCTTCGTTTGTCACTTTATCAACCGAAGCATACCCTAAAGCATCACATTTCAAAGTCTTCAAACTTTTTTGTTGTTTCTTTGAGTCAGGGTCCATCCAAGCTTCAACGCCATATAATAGAGTATGCAAAACCTAGTAATGGAGCAAATTCATCCTGAGTTCCAATTTTAAGTACCTGGCCGTAAGCAAGGTACGTTATTCTTCCAAAAGCTGTTCGCGCCTGTTCAATTCTGGCCAATATCTCTTTGCGCTGCTGCCCCCTCTCTGCGTTAATAAGTGCCCAGATATTTAAGGACCCGACGTTTTCTACCAGTTTATTAGGCACGCAGCTGGTGTAGAACTGGAGATAACAAGGACTTAGAGATAACAAGAATTTTTGTTTTGGAAGTATTAATTTGTAGACCATATGCCTCACTGACTCTATTTTTCACTTTCAAGATCATTAATATTATATTATATGCGATGATTACTGTATCGTCTGCGTACCTAATGTTGTTGATATGCGTGCCATTGACGATAATTCCTCTAGTTAAAGATAAAACGAAATATACTTTTTGATTTCTATTCTCATCTCAAAGTTGTTTTATTTATTTATTTTTGGATAGTTTGGTAGGTATTTGATTTGAAAATAATCACATTCTGTATTTTATGTTATTTATAAATTCCTTTATCCATACTGGCTCAGCCATCAATAATAAATATTTTATTTTATTACCTAACAAAATAATTGTTTGTTTAATTTTTATTATTAACAAATGTATAAGTTTATAAATAAATTCAGTAATTTTCCAGATTAGGAATCTATCAAAAGTTTTATATATATATATGTAGAAAGAATATTTCACAATAACATTTTAAGACTCACACTTCTTCTACTTTATTTAAAATAAAATCTAGAGTATTTTTGTTTCTTTTTGCATGATCAAACCTAAAAATATTTCCAATTCCAACTATTATATAATGTTTAAATAATTTTTTTTTTTTTTTTTTTAAAGAGCATGATGAAATCTTTTGATTACAATTTCCTTGACTAAAATATTTAGATTTCTTACTTCTTGAAAACATCACCTGTCGATACAAACAGCCCTGTGTCTTAGATCTGAAGATGGGAACTCGGCAGCATGGCGATGATGCCTCTGCTGAGAAACGCAATAAACAAATGGCTAAATGTTTAGCAAGCACAAGCGCTTCTTTAGGGGTTCGCCTTTGCGGAATGCAGGTTAGTAAAGGAAAAATATAAAAATCTCCAAATTAGAGCTGCTGGGACTAAAAATGTTGTCTTCGATTAAAGTTTGTTTTCATTAAAAATAATTAATAACGCTGAATTTCGGCTTTGATTAAAGCCAAAGAGGGAGCTGTTAATTCTCACTATAAATACATAAATTATTTTTTTCTGAATTCAGCGTTTAGTAAATATTTTTTAAAGAAAATAAAATAAGGTTGTATCTCCTGTCTAGAGAAAATAATATTCCTTCATTGGTAAATACCTGTGATTACTCTAGAAGTTTTTAAGAATATTAGTGTTATCTATTCAAAAAAATACTTCCTTATTATCTTAAAACAAAAAAAGTAATCACATATATTTGAAGGGGGCGGACTTTGTCCTATTTTGATTATATGTTAAATGCGATGTTAATTAGCGATAGTCTTTTAAAATGAATAAATTCAAATATAAAAAGAATTTTTTAAATCCGTCAATATGAATGTAGTTTCCCAAATTATATATCAGAAATGGCCATCAAATCGATTGCAAAGCGATTTTTGTTCGATCCAAGCCGGTAATAGACGATTTCAACACGCGATCGCGGGATTGGTCCATAGACTAAATACTCACTAATATCAAAAAAGGCTTAGAAATTTATAGCAGGGAAAGGGCTTGCATTAAATTTCGTCCAAAGAATGCTGAGAAAATCATGGTTCTCAATAAATTATTTTTTAACGTCACCTAATGATCGATTCATCTGAAATGTTGATTTCTTCTTAGATTCTTCGTGGACTATAGTTTCATCTTTACTCGATGAAGTCGTCCAAAGAATAAAACTTTACGAAAAATAAGCCAAGATTTTTTGGAGTCAGAATCTTAAAATTATTTTTAAAATTGGAATGGAGGTGTGATTAAATTCTTAGAAGAATTTTTGTATTTTCAATGAAGTAATTGTTAAAAAACTGTAGTGTGGGTACAAAAAGAAACCGAACTTTTGCTGTATCAGCTTTATTGCTTATTGTACTGTATATTTTAAGCACTGTCCCCTTCAAAATAGTCCTCTCTGCTGGAAATACCCCGTTCCCATCGTTTCTTCCATTTTTTGAACGCCTCCTAGAACATATTTTTTGAGACGGCCATCGCTGTCCTGTATCTCCTCAAAGTCTGCTGGGCCAGACCCGGAGAAAATTGGCGATGGGGGAATGTGGAATTTTGCTTGAGCTGGCGCATTCTCGTAATGCAACATCCAACTCTGGATTCAGGCCTCTTCCTGCGCACAGCATCCTTTTTCTTGTTTCCCAAACTGAAAAACACGTTGAAAGGACGTCGTTTCCAAACCATAGGGGAGATCGACGAGAAGCCTCCCACAAAATGTGTCCAGGAGGCGTTCCAAAAATGGAGGAAACCATGGGAACGGGGTATTGCCAGCAGAGGGGTCTATTTTGAAGGGGACAGTGCTTAAAATGTCCAGTACAATAAGCAATAAAGCTGATACTGCAAAAGTTCTGTTTCTTTTTGTACAACGAGCGTCACAATTATGTTCAATCCATGCGTTTTCTACTTGTGATTATTTCATTGTTTTTAACGGAAACTTTCATGGTTCAAACTTAGAAAATATTTTCATTTTCGTTTATAAAAACAATGAAATAATCACTAGTAGAAAACGCATGGATGAGACTTAATTGTGGCGCTCACTGTACACACCTCGTATATATACAGTATATTATTTAATAGAAGAATTTTCATAGTTTAATGAATCTCACACCAAAATTCTTTCGCCGTGTTCGTTTTAACACTACCGTATGTTTTGTGGCCGGCATTTATGTCAAAATCAATAATTTTAATCTTGATCTTGATGATAAAAATGGCAATATTCAAAAATAAAATTTTCCTCTGAGATAAACTTAATAGAAATCACAAGGCATTCAATTGAGCCTTGAGCTGATAGCCGTGGGAATCATTGTCTCTTTATTATTATTAAGAAATATGTCATATCCCTTCCGCATTCATCTCAGACAACATTTTCCCCACTCAACCTCTCTTTCTTTTCAATTCTCTTTTATTCATGAGTTTTTTTTATTTATTTGTTAAATAGGTTTATCAGACAGAAACCGAGCATTATGTCAAACGTGACAAATACTGGGGCCGTGAATTGGACGAAGCGGGCCTAAGAGGAGCTCTCAGACGATTTTTTTCACAATGGAAATCGTTTAAGAAATCAAGTTGTCAGTCGAGTTCTCGGTCTCCTCGAGGAATTGCGTCGTGCCATTGAACGACAGAGCAGCTATCGCTTTTACTCCTGGTAAAAATCATATAACATTTATTATTAGCTTTGAAAAAATAAAAATAAAAAAACATTCCAGGCTGGTTGTCAAGTATGCTCTTAGACTCCATTAATGTTTATTATATAAACTCCAAACCAAGAGTGGCTGGCTGTATCTTTTATTCTGATCTCTCGTTAATGCAAATAAAAATTTGATCGAAGCTAAAGTGGTGGCCCTGAGACTTCGTGACACATTTATTATTTTTTGGTGACCCCATTCAAAAAAATATTTAGACCATCGTTCTTCTCAATTCATTAATTTTCACTTATTTATTGATTTAAAAGATTTTATTTATCTCTGAGATTTAAAACACATTTAGAAATCATTTCGTTTTACTAAGTAATTTTTTTTTTTATTGTATTTTTGCGTTTCTCCTATTAATTAACATGAAAGCAAAGTATTGGAAAACAAAAAAATTTGTTCATTATCTTTGGTAAAACCCGAGTTAATTATATAAAATGTGTATTTTCCCATTAGAATGGTATTAATAGTTAATAATGTCATGACAGAAATAAATACTTAGGTTTGTTCGGTGAGATTCCAGGGGGATTCCTTGTATCATTAATCCATAAGGATAAATGTTGCAATTCAAAATTTGGGACTCTACAGTATGCAAGAGCATAATTTATTGAGGCCAGATCCGGGCAGACGATTTCTGGGAAGTATGGAAAAGTTTTTGAAAATTAGACACTGAAATCTGGGATCTTAACTATCCTGAAATGTGAAAAATATTATCAAACATCTTTGTAAATTAAAAAATAAGTATTAAGGGGTTAATAAATTACAAATTTATTATTATTAAGCCTTTTTAATACACTATCACTTAAATTCCATGAAATATTTACATACAGTACTCAGCGCGGAGTAAAATTCCCCAATGGGGCCACATTTTCGGTTCTTATTAGTAAAATCCGGACATTTTTATTAAGTTTTCCCAACTTCTTCAGTTCTCTCAGATGTCACTCACAAATGCAATAAATTATAAAAAACTTTAGGAATAGGTATGGAAAGAGATTTTAAGGGATCTGCATCAAACAGATCATATGACTGGAAATATGTTATAAAAGTTGATAATAGAATAGAGGAAATGGTTTTGAATTTATTACTTCTTCAATTCCACTTCAATTTATTGCAAATATTTCAATCCCTCTTCAGGAACCATCTTCAGTGTAGATATGAATTATTTAAGAGCGATTGTCAAAATTATAAAATAATACAGAAAATGTTGACCGCATGGGTTTCGTGACTGGCCGCTTTTTTATCAGTAAAAAGTAAAGCCCATACTCTCTAAATATTCTGTATTATTTTATAATTTTGGCAATCCTCTCACGAATTTCAAACATGCACTGAGGATGGCCTCTTTATGGTCCGACAGGACCGTTCACTGAGGGGTTCTCGTGCACTTGCACATGGGGGCGGCACGGAGGATTAAAAAAGGATATTTAATCAATATGCATAGTGATGAAATCGAATAAACCAAATAATACTACATACTTCATCAATAATACTTTTATTTGCTTTACAGTTTAATTTTTAATAAAACGACCAGTCAAGTAATTAACAGTTACCCATTTTATAAGTTGAGGTTGTGTCTTATATGTGGGGTTTCACTGGGTTATGTGAGTATTTTATAAGTACATTTATATTGCATTTTGATTTATTTTCCTATGTTATTGAGTACATTTTGTGCCTTCAAATAAAACAATGATTGAAGGCAGGTACGGAGGAGAGGGAGTCAAATTTTTTTTTACACGGGGTGCCAAAAGGGTTAGGAACGTCCCTGGGGACCGAATGGGAGGTGTAATTATTGCCCTTGGGATTCCTCTCGATCTGAGAAAAGAATTGGGAGACGAAACACCCTAACGTGACAATGAGCTTGCGACTTGGCAATTAAAAATTCTTTCCCTAACAATCACAAGAAATATTAAAAAATAAATATTCTTTTTGCTTCCGTACTACGCACTAGTATACAAAACTTTTTAACCGGCCCGCATAAATAAAACATGAATTTTTTTTTTTATTCCATCATGAGAAAATATATACGTTTTTTCTATTTTTAATATCTATTTTGATAATACATATGTTCTATCATTTAGCAACCTTATTTTTTCATTCATTAATTTCATTTTTATTTCCCCGGCCTTGAAAAAGGGCCAATGAATTTTCTTATATATTTATATACAGGCTACGCATATTGCTATATTGAGAATGTTTTTGTTCCCTTGTAGTTCGTTGCTCGTGGTCTACGAGGGCTATGACACATCCGAGATAAAATTAGCACTGCCAGCCCCTGGAAGATCTCCACGAACTTTCAAGCGGCGGCGACGTCATTCATGACTCTCTACTCGATGACGAAGCCGTTGTGGATCAGGACCAAGTTTTGAGTGACGGAAGCTGCGATGTTAGTGAAGCTGCACATCATAGGGGCTTCGCTGAAGCAGCTGCCCGGGGTGCTAATCGGTTTGTATATTTAGATTACAACCAAATAAAATTAAAAAAAAATCATATTATGGAACACTCAGCTAAAAGTTTCAAGAGAAACTAGACTGCGCGTCAAAAATAGTAGAACCTTTTTTGTTTCTCCTGTTCTAATCTATCTTAATTTTATTAAACATTTTAAATGAAATATCTAAGTAAACTTGACACAAATTCATAGCATTTTAATAAATAATTACAATTTAAATGAAACAGAGACAAAAAAAAGTCGAAATTTTTTGATTAACGCCAAATTTCTAAAATAATGTTTTTTTCTCTGTCTATTTTATTGGAAATTCTTATAAAAACGAAATATGTATCAAATGGTGTCGATTTCTCTGGTCTAGATTGTTTGATTAAAGGATATTCCACTAGTGATTAATTTTCCGAAAATAAAATTCATTTCAATATTCAATTGATGATTGACTTTTTTAAATTAATTTGATATGTCCTTTGTATGTAAATTTCCACAAATCAAATATTATTTTGCACTCTAATTCCATCCAAATTGGCTACCTCATTCTTCCCTCTACTGTTTATAAATTATTTTTTCCTCTTCACAATATATCTTTAAACAATTTATTAATAAATAAATCACATTTTCTGTTTAAAAATGATTTATTTGTATTAAATTCGGCAACTCATTCAGTGACTTCTTCAAATAAAAAATTCAGATACGTATCAAATCGCAAATGGCTACAATATGACAAAATAATATGATTTAGTATCTAAATCAGAAGTTCCCAACTCAATTCAAGCTTCGGACCATTTTACACTTCAATTTTACCCGCTGGACCACTTTGAAAAATTTTTTTTAGTGTTCATAAAGTATTTTTTCGGTTTTCGAGGGGGGGGGGGGTGCCATTTTCACCACACGACCCTCGATTGCTCATAGATTCCAAAGACTCTATTAATCGCTAGGGAAGAAATAGGCTTGAGTATAGTAGCCCTGATTCCAAAAATCATCATCAGTTTTGCTCCAGTTTTAGAGATATAGAGAAAATTAAATTTTATTAGAAAAAGTGCTCTAAAAAGGCTCTTATTTTCAATTTACTAGATTTTTTTTTTTTTTTAAGACGTACCCCCCTTAAAAATATGCCGATAGTTGAAATACATAGAAATATTAAGTTTCAGTCCAATCGGAGGTGATTTAGTGGTCGCTACAAGTCGCTACAAGGTCGCTACAAAAATCGAATTTTTCAGTTTTTTTATTTAACCTCCTCAAATTGGGCTGAAACTTTAAATTTCTATGTATTTCAATTATCTGCATATTTTAAGGGGGTGCGCTTTAAAAAATCTAGAAAATTCAAAATAAGAGCACATTTTGTATTAAAATCTAATTTTCCACATATCTCTAAAACTAGAGGTGATGGAGCAAAACTGATGGATGACACTACTTAAATATCCAGGAATACCACAAAATACACCGACCCCAAAATCATGTTGACCTGTGTTATTATTTTATAAAAAAATAGTCTTCAAAATGTATTTTCTTTTTTCTTTTAGATTCTTTCCAATTTCTGAGGAGACTGTATTTATGGATCCTCCTAGCCATCGGGAACTAACTGGCTCCTCGAGCACTGGTCCTGTCGATTGTGGAAGTAGCCGAGGAAGTTGCAGCGGCGACAGCTGGCTTGTATATAACGGTGGTGATTGTTCAATAGGGCTCCGTAGCTACCAATGGCAGAGTAACTGATGATAGCGAAATCTCTGATGATGAAAATTCATTAGCATCAAAACGACCACGGGGAGAACTTGGAGAATTAGGAATGGCTGCACAGAGCCTTCAAAGACTTCGGGTACGAGATCGTCCTAATCATGAACCAACGGGCTCAGTAACCTCAGCGGGAACCAACTCCTCAGGGTCGTCAGATCCCGGGCCTCAGGTTGATGTTCGGATGATTGATTTCGCGCATACTACTTTCGCTAAAACGGCAGCCTCGTCCAATGTCCACGGACCCGTTCATCAAGGACCTGATTGTGGCTTCCTCACTGGCCTTGATAGTCTAAAACGTCTTCTAAGAGAAATACTCGCCGAGGGTTAATCCCCCCCTCCCTCCTCTTTCAAACTTGACGTGTTTTCCTCTTAACTGTGATTTTCTTATTTGTCTCAAATCGTAAGGGATCACTTCTTTTACAAGAAAAAAAAAAAAAAAATTATTATTAAATAACGATACAAAATTTTTTTTAATTAAAAATCCCGGTTCGGTATTTGAAACATACTGAAACCTCGTGTTGTTGTCAATATGTCCGGGGTCGACTTGTGTATTTTCTGTGAAAATTTAAAAGACACTTGTCGTCGTCGATATCAAATAAGTATTATTAAATAGGCCTTCGAAGTTTTAGTTCCAACGACAGAATATTCTTTTTTATATGGCCAACAAGAAGGCCTCAGAGATTTTATTTTCTGCTACTATATAAAAACTCTTATTTTATTTTATTTTTTTTTTTTAAAGAAAACTAAACAGTATTCTTGTAGTTTTATTATTCTTTTATGTATCGTTTAACAAAATTATTTATCTATGTTTATACTGAATCCAGTGAAGTCCGATGGCTGAGATCTATGTGTATTAGATTCCTATTTTAGTTTTATTTTATTGATTGAGTGATTAAAAAAAAAAAAACGAATGGGTGAATTATAGATGATGTGATCGTCTCTCCTCATGCTGCTTCGAGAAAAGTACAACTGAATGTGATGTCAAAATTTATATTTTTCTCAAATAATAAATTAGAAATTGTTATTTAAAAAAAAATATAAGAGAGATTTCTTTTTTCCCTTTTTTTCCTATCCTTTTTTGGAAACTTAGATTTAATGTGTAAAGCAGCTAGATAATATTTCATTTTTTAGGCCCTGTATGCTGACGTTTCGGTCTTGATTAAGCCCATCCTCAGGGCTAAGATTTAATTGAAATTATAAAAAACATTCTGATCCAGTGATTCCCAAACTGCGCCGAGGCTGTTCTCTTAGGGCGCCGTGAACATTTTTCTATTTTAAATATCTATATATAATAGCGGAGTGTCCGTCTGTCACGCTCTGTTTGACCAACTTCCCGTTGGAATTTTGAATCGTAATTTTGCAGTCTTATAGAGGACGTTATGGAGCCCAGGAAAAATATTCGGGTCCCGAAATTGCTTTTAACTTTTGAGTTAATTCCTAAAGTTACGATTTCTCCCATAGCACAGATCATACAATCAAGATGGGACAGCTCCAGGTTAAAAATTGTTTATAAGTTTAGCGCCCTCTATACGCGTATCGACCTATTATTTTGCGCGGGAGACCCGTGGCTCAGAGAGAAGACATTAGCTTCTCGTGCCTAAGGTCCCGCGTTCGCGTCCCGCCCCAAGCGAGAAAAATTTTTTTAATTTGAATTGGCTACTAATCATTTGAACTTAATTAGGGAAGGGGTCTAAATTGCCTTCGATGCCGAAAAAGACCTTAAATAAAAAAAAAAAAAAAAAAAAAACTGCTCACGAAAAATTTAATTTGTTTCAAATACTGGAGTGATAGTTGTACAGGAAAAATCTCGTCCAATCCGTATTGAATTTTTGATATTTATTAAATATTTTCTGTATATTAATCAAGGGCGGATCCAGAGGTGTTTCTCGGGGGAGAGGGGGGTAATCTGGTGTGACTGGTCGCACAGCACGCAATTTTTTTCTTTATTTCGGTAATTTAAAGGCGCATTCTGTACTTGTTTGCCAGAATATAAATACAAATCAAACTTTTAAGTATTAGTTATTAAAATTTTTCATTAAAAATAAATTTATTTTCGAAAAAAAGTATTTTTTTCAAATCTCGGGGGGGGAGGTAATTACCGCCTTTACACCCCCCTGTATCCGCCCTTGATATTAATATATATGTTCATCGGTATGATAAAATAAAAAAAAAAAGATTAAAACAATTATTTGAAAATGAACAGTAAATGAAAAAAAAAGAGAAATTAGTGTTAAAAAGATTTATTGAAAATTGTAAAAAAATTATAATTAAATTTAATTATAAGAGCAACAAATTAAGAACTTACTTCTTTCTTTCCCATTTTTTAAACACTTAGGGCATATTAAAGGGCAATAATTGCGTGTGATTAATTGAGTAGGGCACGTTACAATTTTATTTAATTCAAATTTATAATGTTTTTTTTTTATTTGTTATTAAACTCATGAAACAATGTTATTTTGTTGGCGAATGGAACGAACTCTACAGGATAAATTTTTAACTAGTCTAGTATTGCCATCTAGCCACATATCAGACAACTAAAAACTTATAAACATTCTTCCCATAGAGCTGTCCCCCCCATGTCCCATAGGAAATGTTTAGAGAAATATTTATGTATTCTATGGATGTAAACAAATCCTCAAGCAGGCACTGGGTTGGAATATTTAAGCCATTTGGATATCAACCTATATATATATTCAGAATAACGGGTATCATAAAAAGTCTTAAATGGCCTTAGTTGCCGAAAAGACTGTGTGTATGTGTGTGTGAATGGGAAAAAGTGTGAGTGTTTTTTATTAAAAAAAAAAAAAGAAAAGGCGAGAGGCGCCGAGCCAACTGGTGGGGGGTCCAGGAGGGCGAAGCCCCCGGCTAAGCGCCGCGGCTGGTTACTTTATAAAATGTTACTCAACCAGCGTAAATTTGACTAGCACGATCATGTAAAGTGTGCCGAATTCGAAATGAAGAAAAACTGGTTTATCTCTTTATTAAAGATTTATTTGCGGGCAAGAGCTAGTCAGCTCCATTACCCCTATTTGAAAGTTATATTATACATAGTTACAGTATATTTCTCAGCCTTGCATTACAAAATTTTCGTTTTACACACAACCAATCTGAACAATGTTCAGCGGTATGCAACGAGAGGTAAAATAAAAAAACGCAAAAAAGAACACAATGACAAAAAATAAAGGAGAGAGAGAATAAAAATAGACAACGTAAAACCGCACCAGGCCACCGACCACCCCGGAAGAACGCCGATCCGCATAGTGAAGCCAATCTCTCGGGCTAATTAACAAGTTAAAGTTGTTAGGATCCGTGTCTCCCCCACCCCCAAAAAGTCAAGAACGCATCACCTAGCCCTCCCCGACGAGAAAGTCGCCAGTGGGGTGGCCCTCCTGGCTCCATCAGAGAGACCATTCCACAGCCTCACCGCCGTGATATGAAAAGAACCCCCATACAGCACAGTTCTGTGACTGGGAAACATCAGATGGTAAGGATTTAAGGGGGTTCAGGGAGGTAGATGTTACGCATGTTTGAAGAGGGCATTGTGTGACTTCAAAAGTAAGCCAAAAAAACACCTATTACGAAAATTTGCCAAGAGATATCTTTTATAAAACATATAAATTATAAATATAGGCCAGATAAAGGCTAATACTATATCGGCTGTTAGACTAGCCTGCCATCTTTTGCAAGAGTGCTGAACTATTTGACATATAATTTAAATATATCTACTAATCTTATTTTAAAATTTTCTTAATTAATATGTGATTAATAATCACAATAAAATCATTTTTAAATTTTAAAAAAATTATAACCTTCTGTCCCAATAATCCCTTATGAATATAATTCCTTTAAAAAAAACCACATTGAAAAATTCCTTATAATAGTCTAGTTTTTTTAAAGTTCGTTTAGACGCCACTCCTACACCTCCTTAACATCCGACTGGTGATAGAAATCTATATATGGATAAACTTGGAAGAATCCTTAGGGAAAACCTTGAGAACATAAAACTGCGATTTCCGGGTGGAAATAATCCTTGGGGAAATAGATATCAAGGATCGATGAGGAAAGAAGCCTTTAGTTCATATTACGGGCATCTCACAATTTTCTCTTTAAAAAGATTACCTAACTACCAATCCAATTACAATATCAGAGATAAAAATTTCGAATCAAACGACATAATAGCGGAACCTCCTCCCAGCAACTAGGCATATATATAATCAAATATATATATATCATTTATTTATTTAATTGAATTTGATTAATGATGAGAGATTCATATTGTATTGAATGTACAATACAGTTTTTGGCTTTTAAATTTCAAAACCTCAAGCCGGGACGAAAGAGTAAAAAAAATTTTTTGTCATATTAGGATCTAAACTTAACCGATAAAAATGCTCAATTGAGTTGTATAAATCGTAATTAGATTGAAGATCTATTAGTCTGTAGATTTGTCTATTATCAACTTATTTTCAATGTCTGGCATTATTATTTAATCAAAGAGAAGGTTTTTGAAAGATAAGTATGCTGATTGCGTTTAAGGTAGCGATATATAAAAACAAACATGAGGTCGCGGAAGCTAAAATGGCAAAACAAATACACACCCATAGTATTCGAAAACTGAATAGTTTTGAAATAATCGACTCAGAAAAAGACATTTCCGTTAATTTTGAAAAAAAAAAAAAAATAAAATAAAAACAAAATCATACAGATGACATTAAACTTCGTTGATTATTTCAAAAACTATTCAGTTTTCAAAAAAATGTCAAAGAATAAAAACCTTTTAAAATAGAGTAATTTTGACAAAAAAAATAAAAAATTTCAAAATTTTTGAAAAAACTTTTTATTTTTGTTTTTTTTGACGTACAGTGTATTTACTCCAAAAGTTGATAGAAATCTACAATTTTAGAGTAAGGAGAATATATCAAATTTCATCGATCTGGCTGTTTGCGTTTTTAAGCAATCGTGTTCACACACACACACACACACACGGACACACATAGACATAATGCCCAAAATGGTATTTTTGGACTCAGGGAGGTCTAAAACGCGGAGAAACATAAAAATCTCGAAGTCGAATTTTTTACGATTACAATACTTTCTCTTTATATTCTATACGAGAAAGTAAAAAGTTAGTTAAAAATTTGTCTAAATCCTCTAAACATAGTGTTATCAAATTTATTGAGACTAGACCGACAGTCGACTTCCGGGTGGTCTGGGGGGTAAGAAAAATTTTTTGAAAATTAGGCACTGAAATCAGAAAAGCCCGGGCTCCGGGGATATAGCCTCCTCCTGTCTGCGGCACTGCCTCAAAGGCTAGTTACACCGCTCGATTTCGGAGAAAGAAAACACCAAAAGTTTTTAGGAATCGCTTTTTATTTTATTTGTGCCAAATATTCTTATTTTAATTAAACATTGTCCTATAATATGGTACATTTATTATGAAAGATTCAAGTCCATTAAGTCTTCTTTTGTGTAAACTTTAATAGATTTTTAAATATTTAGCTCCGTTATGAGAACTCCAAAACGCACATGTAGCAAAAGTAAATTTATAATAAACGACCGTACGGTGGCGCCATCATGGTGATGAACGGATGAACTAATTAATTCTATGATGAACTGTTAATTCTAAATTATATTTATATTATCATTATATATTTATAATAAACTAGTCGCAAAGCAAGCCTTCGGTCATTTTGGCATTGAAATCTCATGAAGACCACTTTACTCGTGTACTTCATAGGAAAGATAGGAGAAATGGTTGCCATGGTAACAAAATATAAATATTTTTTTTGTTTATAAATTTTACATTGTGAAATTCGAATGTATCTTACTGTCGGAAACTAAATACATGTCGACACAAAAAATCTGGTGTGGCAAGCACAGAACACAACTTTCTCTTACCTTCGGTAATCGAAAGTTGTGTTCTGTGCTTGTCACACCAGATTTTTATATATATAGATGGTCTAAATAAAAAAATAATATTAATTTTACTTACTTTTAAATAATTGGAGATGAAATGAAGAGATGATTTCTAGATGCACACAAACACTAATACGATGTTAACACTTCACTATCTCAAATACCACTAATAAACGACTTGTGAAGAGGATCAAATACCGCCTGTTGAGTGACGTAACAATTTTCTCGGCTTCTGATTGGTCAAAGCCCTTCTTGTTGTTAGCTAACCGCCAGGGATCCCGCCAATATTATTCGTTAATAATTATTGTTTATTCTAATTAAAAGATATAAGTATGTGTGTATTAAAAGAAAAAAAAAATTAAATAAAGTTTCAAATCAAAAATAGTAAGATATAAAAAAAACTATTCAATATGGCAATTTGAATATCTATGATCATCTTGACTACTCTGATGAGCTGCTCTCTTTAATTTTCTCACTAACCGGTTTTCTGACAATCTAGGCGGGTCTGGAGAATGACGTCATCCATTGTTTCTCAGAAAAAAGAAAATCTATTTTTATATTCCACAAAATAATAAAATATTAAAATAATTATTAGTAGAATATAAATTAAAAAATAAAATATGAGATCTTTGCATAATGGAATTATTCAAAATATGTACTATCTGCAGAGCCGTATTTCTTAAGAAAAAAATCGGCTAAAAAGTACTAGTACTTTACTGATGTACTTTTTCAGTTTTTTTCGATTTTCGCCCCTCAGGAAAAAATTCATTTCATTAAAGAAAATGTTTTTTTATTGAAATTTTAAGGGCCCGGGCCCCCTGAGGAAAATAATTTCAAAAAAATGATTTTTTTTTAATTAAAACTTTAGGATTTGAATTTAAAGGACCCGGACCCCTCAGGAAAAAATTTCAAGAAAATTTAATTGAAATTTTACGATTTGAGCTTTAAGGGCCCAGGCCCCTTCAGGAAAAAATTTCAAGAAAATTTAATTGAAATTTTAAACATGAAAATTATTTTTTTATTAGAATTTTAAGGTTGGAGCGCAAAGGGCCCAGGCCCCCTCGGAGGGCCCGGGCCCCGGGTATATAGCCCCCCTGTCTGCGGGCCTGCACACACCCAGACGTAATTCCAAAAGAATATTCGAGAAAGATGATGGAGAAAATGGCTGTTTAATCTGATAAGGATAGCGAATAGCAGCCAGGAAAAATCAAATCAGACAAAAAAATTAGATCAAATAAATCTGATAAAAATTGATCTAATTTTTTTGTTTGATTTGATTTTTCCTGGCCTCTATTCGCTATCCTTATACGAGAAAGTTTTGGGAAAGTCATTCCCGATTGATTTTATTTAAATCTTTCTTAGATATCCACTATAGACAAGTTCATTTTGTTAAATAATAAAATAAAATAACAAATTTAAAGTAGCAAAAATATATTTATTTAAATTGTATAGGCGCCTGAAGCAAGCCGAACGTGAAACGAGAATACACGAACTCAAGTTTCGGCTGGAAAGCAATTTTTTGGACGAAATACCGAACTTCGGTCGATTCCTAATAACATCTGTTTATTTTTTTAACATTTATAATTAATATTTAATACAAATAATGGTCGAGTTCAGTATTCAAGTGCTAAGCTTAGCATGTCTACTCAGCGTCTCAAAACTGAATTTGGCTGATGTCTGTCATTTCAAAAAAATCTTTTATACCCATAAAGCCGGAGTCTCACTTTGAATAGATACACCAGCCCTGTCCAAAATATTGAAAAATAAAAGAACTTTTTTTACATAGAATGTAATTGAGACTTGGAAATTCAAAAATTGAACCTTTATTAAAAAAAAAAGGAAGGAGTTTAAAGAATAAAAGAATTAAAATTGTAAAATAGGTTTTATTGACGGTCTGGCTCAATAAAAGCAAACAAATCCTTAGTCAAAGAGACCGAAACCCATGTCATCGTCTTCCGAGTCAGTCTCTTCTTTCTTTTCCTCTTTCTTGGCCTCTGCTGGAGCAGCTGCAGCAGGTGTTGCAGCCGGAGCCGTAGCAGCAGCAGCGGCCGCGAATTTAGAGGGATCCTTAAGGAACTCCTTAACAGTTTGCGCTTCTTTAAATTCAATTTCGGTAGCTGCTGCAACGGCAAGAAGATTTTTAAAGCCGTTAACGATGCTGTGAGGCGCGGAGGCGATGGTTGGATAGCCAATTTCCAAGCAGACAGCAGCCAAACGAGCAACTCCCTAAAAAAGAAATTTCAATATTTGTATAAAAAAAAATAGAAAATTAAGTTTAATAATTATAATTCAAAATTTGTTTTATCAGTAAAATAATTTGTCATCAAAATATATTCAATGATTTCAAATGTCTTTGGCATCATTTAGATCAAGATTGAGATGAGAGATCTCAGGAATAAATAAAGAAAAGAAAAAAAAATCCCCAGTTGTGTTTGGAAACGAGATTCAATTAACAAAATATACAAAAAAGAAAAATCTCTCATCTCATTTCAACTTGAATTCAATTATGTTCCAATTGAAAATTTTAATAATGATTACCTCCATGAATTTAACGCGAAGATCTTCAGGTTTAATGTCCAAAATAGCTGGTTCGAAAATAGTACCAGAATCGTACACCATTTGAACAATCAAACCGTACGAGAAGGGAGAGATGTTCAACATGTTCAAAAGCGTGGCATCGGAAGCTCCGACCTTGTCACCCTCTTTAAGGATGTGAACATCGTTCTGGAAAAAAAAAATCAAAACAATTGAGAATGTTAGAAAAGAATAAATTTTATTACACAAATATAAAAATAAACATAATCAATAATTAGATCAGAATAGAATTTTAATCAATGCATTGGACTTGTTAGTGGGTTCTGCCATTGCTGGCTCTAACAAGAAAACCAAAACTCAGAGTTATTTTCATCATGAATAAGAAAACTTTTTCATTTTTTTAATTCTATTTATTCAAAATCTTAAACAAAAAAAATGGTAATAAAATATATCTAGTATTTTTTTTTATTTTTCTTAATTTCAATTAATTTCTTTTATGGATTAAGCTTCATTAAGCAGTATCCAAGGAAACATTGCTTAAATAAGGTTAGCTCTTTTTTATATTAAATTAACTTTTCGTTAAAATTAGTTTTTAGATTTTTTTGACCAGTTTAATAATTTGCCTGAAATTTCTGAAATACATTAATAAAAACAAAATGATTTTATATCAGGAATGAGTTAGAAGAAAACGCAGACAGGATTGTTTCTTTCAAAAATATATTTCTAACAGCTAACGTTTCGGCCTCTTCGGAGCTGTTAGATGTCCTTATATTTGGTTGTATTATTATTGAATACCCTTCAGGACACTACAATATGATATTGATATATGATATTGTACTGCCCTGGAGTGTATTCACAATAGGCAAAAATGATATATTGTATTCGTGGTAGAGAAAAAAAAAGATTTTTTCTTAAACAAAAATTTTTTTTTCATGTTACACCAGAGTGATACAATACCAAATATAAATATACATAATGACATCTAACAGGTTCGAAGATGGCCTTAACCGAAACGTTAGCTGTTGAAAATATATTCTTTCAAAGAAATAATTCTGGCTGCGTTTTCGTCCAACTTTCATTCCTGATACAAATTCCACCAGTCATTATAATAATGTTCAAATTAAGTAGAAAGAATGAGCAAAGCAGATAGTTTAGATTTCACTTTATTGTCAAACCAGGGCCGACGTTTCGGTCGCATATGGGACCATCTTCAGGGCCAGGTTAATGACTGAAAATAAGTTATATTGGGCATACACAATTGTAAATGGCTCAACCATGTCAATGCCCAAAAATTTTATTTTGAATCATACCATGGACAGAGAGTGACTTATAATAATGATTTTAGGATTTATTAAAAAACAAAATAAAAAGTTGAGGATTAAAAAGTAAACTGAAAAATCTTCCCGTGCGACCCTGGTGAAAACTTTCATTACTTTTTTAAGATTAAAAAACACCAAATTTATATTATATACGTATATGTTACGCCGAATTGACGAAATTGCCTATTTCATGACATTTCATAAATTTTGCCGTTTTCGTTAATTCGGCAAGCCCTCTGCCGAGTTCCCGAATAGCACCTAAAAAATCTTGTATAATGCAATTTTGGTTGAGTTTATTATGATAAATAATAAAATAAGTAAAAAATTAATTACAAATATTTTACTTATCCAACTTTTGATTTCGGAATAGCCGTGGCTCATTCAAGGAGATATTCAGATTATAGGGTAATAATGGTTTATAATATTTTAGATTATGGAGAAAAAGCAAAAGTAGCTCCAATTTTAACATTCTTAAAACAAATATTAAAACGATATATTTTAAACAACTTGCAGAGGTAAGGATCTCGATTAGCTTTTGGGACCTAAGCCTTGATTTAACTAAAGTTGATTTAAATTTTTTTTTCTAAGCAGAACCTTACTGTAACGGACCGAAACAGATTAGACCGGGATTCCTGCAAGTAGTTTTAAATATTATATCCTTTTAATGTTTGATTTAAGAATGTTTAAATTGGAGCTACTTTAAAGCCCCACTTTAAAGAAGACTATATTCGGTCATTTTTCTCAATCTTCGGTCTCTGCCTATTTCACGAAATGGGCATCGCCAGTAGCCCATTTCGTGAAATAGGCAAAAGTTTTGTGACCGAATTCGTGAAATTGAGAGAGCTTGTGCAGAATTTACGCAAACTGCAAAAGTTTGCCGATTTCATGAAATAGACAAATTCGTCGATTCGGCGTAACATATATAAAGGGTTTTTTAAGAAATTAATTTATTTTGGACACATCAAACTCTTCTATCTTCTAAGAATTCTGATTATTGACAATTTCAACTTGCTTAAAACAGGATGGATGGGTCCTTTTTTTAATTATAAATTATCCAAGTGCCCATTATTGCATTAGAATTTTTAAATATTTTGCTCCATATATATTTTGTATCCTTTTGTAGTTTTTAAGAAAGATTCTAAAAAACAAATAACTTGTAGGATGTGAAATTGGAGAAACTATTCTCCCAGCTGCCTGTTCCTTCTTTCATACAATAATCAACCTAAGATGACTTTTTATTTTAATATCATTATGTGTATGATGAGTAATAAAAATAAGAACTCACAATAATTTCAATTGTTCCCTTTGAAATTTTGGTTGGAATGGAGAGCGCTTGGAAGAAAGAAGTCTTCTCAGGACCCAGACCGGTATTTTGGGCTGGGATAATTACAGGGCACGGAGCAATTGCACCGTTCCTTGCCGGGGCCCGAACTTTGTTCTCCAAAAGTTTATCCCGGACCTCAACCAAGTCGCCTCGAGTGAAAACGAAACCAACATTGCCTCGGATATGTGGCAAGAGCCTGAAAAATTAATATCCATTTAGAAAAAACATATCAAAAATAAATTTATAATAAAATATGTGTAATAATAAAGTTTCATATCAAATACATATGGTATTTATATAGAAAACTTCATTATATTAATTTCCTCTTTAATGCTGACTCTCATGAGTATTGGTAAACCCATGAAAGTGGATGAAAAGAGGGTTTGTTTTTTCAATATCACCAATAAATTATTTCCTTTTACAAAATGAGGAGTAACGAAATGCTTGTCTCTAAACCAAGGCGGAAGAAGTTATAAAATAAAATTTGTTTATATATTAATACAGTACTAACTTGGGGAGAATAAAGTTCGTAATGAATCCAAAAAATTATTGATTGTAAATTTTAGTAAGGCGGTAGACAAAATAGATAATAGAAAGAATGGATTCGTACAAATAAGGTTACAAAATTTATTTAAAAATAAAAATAAATAAAATAAAAATTTTTTTTTAATTAATTTTTTCAATTGTTTCTATAAAATATAATAGAAAATTAAAGGTGCCGATGGCGGGCTTTGGGACTAGTATATATATATATAAAGTGACCACATTTTCATTGAGACAAAGCGAAATGAAATGAGAATTATAATTTAGTTATGAAAGCAGACCAATAATTCAAAAAAATATATTTTATTGTATACATTCATATACCTGGTACAGTGAGGGACAATATTAAGTCCCACCCATGCGTTTTCTACTTGTGATTATTTCATTGTTTTTATAAAAGAAAACGAAAATCTTTATTGGAAATTTTCTAGGTGTGAACCTTGAAAGTATTAAAAGATATTTAATATTTTTTTAAAAACAATGAAATAATCATTAGAAGAAAACACATGAGTGCGACTTAATATTGTCCCTAACTGTACAGTGCGTTTTCTACTTGTGATTATTTCATTGTTTTTAAAAAAATATTATAAATTTTTTAATGGAAACTTTCATGGTTCAAACCTAAAAAATTTCCAATAATCATTTTCATTTTTTTATATAAACAATTTAATAATCACAAGTAGAAAATCATGGGTGGGACTTAATATTGTCCCTCACTGTACATGCCTATAAATATACAAATATGTATTTATTATTAATTATTGGTAACTATAAAAATATTTATAATAAAACAATAATTTGAACAATTGTGATTTTTAATTTAAATTTTATTTAAAAAAAATTATGATTTTCTTTCACGGTCATATTTTTGATCCGAGTGAATATTTTGCAATAGATTCGGATTATTTCTTAAAATTCCTCACATGAATTGGTCAAATTATATTTTATGCTTAAGTTTTAATGTTCAAAAAAACTCTGTCCATTTTTTTGACTGTTTCCACATTTGCAGGCAACCAACATTTAATTTTTTCATATTATCGTATCTTTTTACCAATGACACCTCCTCACAAAGATCATTTTTGCAAATATTATTTTTCGGAAAATGGTTACTAATATATTCCCTCTTATCTGGATTAATAGGTAATATATTTTTACAGTACATTTAAAATAAGAAATGCAGTTATTTTCTAAAATGCGGAACATTTTTAAAAATCGATGAGACGCTGAACATGTGGTCACCTTATATATACACGTATAATTCCCTTTTTAGAGCAACAGTGTTTTGTGATTGAAAGGTTTTATTTTCTAAATACAAAATCGCTCAGACAAACAGAAAATAAAATGTTAATAAAAGGAACTAATAATAATCAATCAACGTTTTGTAATCTTTAATATCAGATGAAATCAAGCCAGGTGTTGAACCCACAAGCCTCGTGCTAACCTTTGAACCAAATCCACAACACGTTCTAACCTCACCGACACACATTTATACAATAAAATGCCATTTCGATGATTTATTAAAAAAATATTTCAAATGAATATACAATTCCAAAATTATTGGTGATAGAAATACGATTTTTTTGTGTAAAAATATACCAATTAAAAAACTTACTTCTCAAGTGCTGAATTGCACTCAATATGCCCGCGAATGGCTTTTCGCATCATCGTGTTCTTACCCATAAGAACCACAGCTACGCCTCGGAGAGACATACGGATTTGTTGCATTTGTTTGGAGCCGACATTGTCCGCACCCACAATGAAACATTTCGGATATTCATCAAGAAGTTGCTAGAAACAAAAGTTAAATTCTTAAGCTCCATGTACACAAAATACTGGCTCAAAATTCAATTGTGATGAAATGATTCAGAATGCAATTTTCCACATAAATTTCTCAACACTAGTGGGTTCTTCCATTTCTGGAGCTAGTGCGAAAGAGAAACGTTCAAAAAATAGATTTTCATCATGTTAATTCTAAAAATAGTTAGAAGAGACAAATAAATCAATTAACTCACAATAAGTTTGGTGAAGTAGTTGGATTTCCAGGTTGCCTTGTCCTCCCTACCCATCGTAGTGCAAGCAGGGACTCTTTAGAGATATTTAAGGACTGAAAAATAAAAGAAAAATGTTTAGAAATTTTAAATAAATCCATATTAGGAGTTACACGTTGCCGCATACTTAGAATGAGTTTAATAAAAAAAAATCGGGTAATTTTTTTTTTTAAATTAATTAAAATATAAATGAAAATAGAAGGTAATGAACAAATTATTATAGAAAATATAAATAAAATTTAGAAAATATAAAAGATGAATATGATAATATTGAATTAAAAAAAAAAAGGTGAGATGTTACCTCAGCTGAGTTCTCAGATGCAGTGAACGGCGTTTGGGTATCGAACGCTTGAACTAACCAGCCGGAAACAGCCAGCGCCAGCGCTCTCTGCTGGAGTAACCTCAAATTAATTATAAATTTAAAAAAAGTTTAAATTATTTAACATGACTATTTAAAAAAAAAAAAAAAAAAAATTTTGAGAATGTCTAAAAATAATTAATCTTAATATACGTACTTTTAGGATAATGCAATATTATTTATTTCGGCGTATCAATTTATTTTTTATTAGACAATGCGCCATATGTTGGATCCAACGTTGACGCATGATATTTCCGGATTATTGCCCACAATGAGACAACTACAATAAAATTAATTTCTCTTTTTTAATCCTTTTCGGCTAGAGAGGTCATTTAGGGTTTGAATTTTATTTATATATATATATATTGAATACAACGTATCGATAGCTAGCGGGGGACGCTCCACGTGTTCGGGGTCCCCACTCCGAGCTTTCGACGCGCTTGGCATCACTTAACCGCAACGATTGTGGTGAGTGTTGCTTTTCTTCGTTGCCAGGCCCCCGGCTATTCATTTCTTATTTATAAATAAAGATGGGGGGCTAAATGGCCTTAGGGAGCGTACAAGTATTACGTAACGCAATTTGGGGGGAGGGGTACGAGACGTACAACGTTACTATGCGTTACAAGGGGGGGGGGGGGGTCATTGAGAGGGGGGTTGAACAACGCGTTACGTAACGGGTATTTTAGCGACTTTCCGGTACTTTGCGAACATAATTGTGACTTTTAGATAAAAATGGCCACTTGAGCGTTACGTAACGTCTAGGGTAGAGCCCTGCACGGGTACGGGTTGGCCCGTAGGCCCGTTACCGCCCGCCCGGCCCGCGGGCCGGGCGGGCTTTGGAGGCCATGAAAAAATTACGGGCGGATACGGGGGGGGGGGGGTAGCAAGTCTAAATAAACGGGTTCGAGCGGACGGGCATGCAAATGAAATTTTATTTAAAAATTGCTAGACATTCGTTCATTCATTCACTAAATCTCGGTCGGGTATGGGCGGGTTTGAAAAAATTCCGGGCGGGTTCGGGCGGGCCTCAAGAATGGTACCGGCCGGGTACGGGCGGGAAGTCAAAAAAAATACCGGCACGGGCCGGTATGGGCCAAAACAAATCGGCCCGTGCAAGGCTCTAGTCTAGGGGGTTGAGTTTTCGTTGACGAAAAAAATTACCACAGACATACACACACGCACACACAGACATCATTCCAAAAACTACTTGAATGGATTCAGGGGACCTCAAAACGCATTTTGGCAGCTTCAGAAAAATTTCGATTTTTTTTACGATTACATTAACTTTACCTGTCCAACCTACGGTTGATGGGCAAAGTTAAAAAAGTGCTTAAAAAAGCATAAAATTCTTGAATAAAAAGTTGTCCAATAAGCATAAAATTTAAAAAAGCGAAAAAGCATTTCTTAAGCAACTTCTACTCATATCAATGGCGAATACACCGTCGGGGGGGGGGGATTAAAGGGGGGGGGAGAGGGCGATCGCCCCCCCCCCGAGAAGAAATTCACAATGTTATAAAAACTAGTAATCTAAAGAAATTATGATTTCCAGGCTTTAATTTCCAATTGCATTTGTTACCAAACAATATAAATAAATAGGAAATGGGTCTAAATGGCCATAGATGCCCACAAAGTCCTTAAATAAAAAAAAAAAAAACCGCCCCCCCGACAAAATTGCATTAATCCGCCACTGGGGGGGTAGACCCAGGGGCGCCGGAACGAATTTGAATCAGGGGGGGGGGCAAAAAATTTTTTTTAGAAAATTAAAATAATTTAATATGTTCAAATAGTATAAAACAAAAACAAATCTACTATAAAACTTTAAAAATGTTAAATAAAATCACAATTTTAATAAAATTAAAATTTTAAAAAATTTGCTAGTGATTCTATCAAAAATTTTTGGAAAAAATTTGAAAAAAAATCTGGTGGACTGTCGCACAGCACACAACTTTCTCTTACCTTCGGTAATCGAAAGTTGTGTACTGTGCTTGTCACACCAGATTTTTTGTGTCGACATGTATTTAGTTCCCGGCAGTAGGGAATATTTGAATTCAGATGTAAAATTTATAAGTATGGGAAAATATTTATATTTTGCAACCATGGCAACCATTTCTCCTATCTTCTCTATGAAGCACAAGAGTAAAGTGTGCTTCAAACAATTTTGAGGGCAAAACGAGAATATACATTTGAAAGAGCATCTAAAAAATAATTGATTTTTGAATTTTAATCAAAATCGTTAGAGCGAATTTTGAGAAAATCGAAAAAAACTGAAAAGTACATCAGTAAAGTACTAGTACTCTTTGGCCGATTTTGATTAAAAGCTTATTTTGTCGGTCCCGAGGGGTGTTTAACTTAAATATAAAATTTCAGCAGCATAGCTCAATTCCTTCATGCTTAAAATTGAACACAGACACACACACAGACACACAGACAGACCATGTCGCGAAACCACTTTTTTGGATTCAGGGGACCTCAAAACGTGAAGATCCATCAAAATCTCGACATCGAATTTTTGACATGAACCAATACTTTCTCTCTCTATATATTAACATATATATGAGGTAAGAGAAAGTAAAAATGAATTTCTTACTCTTTTAATTTTTTTTAATTTAGAAGATTTTATTTTTCAAAAGTAAAAATATATCATTTTTAAAAATAAATGAAATAAAAGAAGAAATTTTGCCCCCTCTGCCCCCCCCCCCTATAGGATGCCAGGGGGGGGCAATGTACCCTTGCCCCCCCCCCCCCAGTTCCGGCTCCTATGGATAGGAGATAATTAATTTTAATATAAAATTTTAAAAATTTTATTTGTATATATATTCTAGTAAACAAGTACAGAATGCAACTTTTAAATTAACGAAAGTGCGGCCAGTCCCACCAGATTACACCCCCCCCCCCCCCCCGAGAAAGTCCTCTGGATCCGCCACTGCTGTGGCTATATATAAATTTATATTATATGCCTTTCAAAGGGTCAGAAATTTGAAGTCATTCGATAAAAGATGAGGCATAGAAGTTTATATATATATATATATATATTTTTTTTTTGTAATAATTTATAGAGTCATTTACATTATTTCTATTTATATAATAGTTGATGCATCTAGGAAGTAAAACTAGTTCAACTGTTAGATAACTATGAATAAAATCTTAATTATTTGCAGCAGGCGAGCGAGTATTTAGTAGAGCAGCAGGCAGGCAAGTATAGAGTATAGAGCAAGAGAGACGGGACGGGTACCGGGGCGTCATTGATTATAACCACCTCGGTTGCTTGCTCTCTCACAAGCCATGCCCCACGCAACGTGACTTTGGCGGTCATGTGACCAGTCACGTTGAACATGGCGTGGCTTCTTGAGGAGGGATTCGCTCACTCGTCGATAGAGACCCTCTCTCCAGTTTCTTTCTCCGTCTTTGACACATTCACCGATCAACACACCGGAATTACACCATTCAAAATGATTTCGATCACTCGTCCCGGTTAAAATTTTTTTTTTTTTTTTTGTTGGTGATTAGAGAAAATCTTCTTTAAGATGTGTGAAGTGAAAGAAAAACATTCAGTGCATTGGTTTAGAAAAGGCTTGCGTTTACATGACAATCCGAGTCTTCGTGAAGGTCTCAAGGGCGCTACGACGTTTCGCTGTATTTTTATTCTAGATCCATGGTTTGCTGGTTCTTCTAATGTCGGCATTAATAAATGGAGGTATTTAAACAATTTCTATATTTTTTTTTAAATTCAATTAACGTTTTTGTTTTTAATCTCTCTATATTAAAATAATATTAAAGTCTGAAAGGGTTATTTGCCCTGTTCCTCATTATCTTTTCATGTTAGTATGTTTTGATGATTTAATGATTCATCTTCTTTCTTATAAAAGCTTTCTATGCCAAGAAGAAATGATTTTAATCTTTCTACTGATCTTAACATTCTTATATTTTAATTAAACCTAAAAATCTAGAATTATTTACAAATTAGTTTTGTTTTATATTATATTTACATAATTTGTTATCTTTTAATCAAGTTCAATATAGCACGTTTCATTAACTCATTACTTTCTAGTGATCTTGGCATTGGCAATAATAAAAAAACAAATTCCAACAAAATACTCTCGGTCCAAGACAGGGCCGGATCTAGGGGGGGGTGGGCAGTGGGTGCGTGTGCCCCGGGCGGCAGATATCATGGGGCGGCAATTAAAGAAAGATTTACTAAAAAAAGGGTAAAATGATATGAATTTTGTATAGAAGATAGGAGGGGGCGGCAAATTAAATTTTGCCCCCCCCCCTAAAAAATCTCCTAGTTCCGGCCCTGGTCTAAGATGCTCTTTGAGATATTTAATGAAATGCTTACAGAGGGTATGACTTTGTTCTGAGGGCTTAGGGGTCGTCCACATATTGCGAAGCGCGTTAGGGAGGGGGGGGTCTGACCAAAACGTTACTAATTGTGACATGGTGGACCCGGGGGTTTCTCTAAGCGTGACGTAACAATTCAAAGTTTTTTTTTTTTTTAACATTCACACTTTTTTCTCATTCGCACTCATATTCACACAGTCTTTTCGGCAACTTAGGCCATTTAAGACTTTTAATGATACTCGTATGTTTAAATATATCTATTGGGGGTCCAGGCATTTCTATTTAAGCCATTTGGTATCCAAAATATCGGACTGCCTGGGGCCCGAACCCGCGACTTTTGGTATACGAGGTTAGCACGCTAACCCCTACGCCAAGCCCCGAGGGCCAATTCAAAGTTGAATTTATAAACATTTTTTCAGTTTGAAAAGATGGGTTGAGACTCGCATACTAAAAAAAAAGCCCAAATGATTTTAGCAAGAGGAAAAATGAGCGATTATTTGAACCATGAGGGAAAATTTACTAAAAAAAAAAAGGTAAAATGATATGAATTTTGTATAGGAAGTTTTAAGAAAAAGTTTAAAACAAGTTTCGAATTCGGGGGGGGGGGGGGGTAGTTCTATGTTGTGACATAATATTTGTAGGGGGGGGGGGGTTTGTTTGTATGTGACTAATTGTGACAGGGGTGGGGGGACTAGAATATCCTCAAAAAAAGGAGTTACGTAATATGTGGACGACCCCTTACGTGCTTTTGAAATGTTATAATTATTTAATTAACTGAGCCCGATTTATTATGCAGGGTGTAGAATTTTTTGTATTTTTGTTTTTTAACTTGAATTCATACCCTCTTCTTCTACATATGTCCTTGATCTTATCTTCATTTATTTGGTGGCTGAAGCTACTTGTGGTGTCTTAATAACTTTTTTTTTTTTTTAATATCATAATGATGAGATTCGAACCCTGAACACATTCTTATTTTGAAAAGAGGAAGTAAATTTACTTTGTGTCGGGGTTTTAAAGGCTACCCAACCATTCAATATTAATAAAATATAAATAGAGAGAAGATTAATATTTATATATTTTTATTAAATTTGCGTTCATAACAGATTTAAGCGATGCTGTTTTCAAACTTCGTTTTAATACAATTAAAGCTTTTAATTGTTTTACTTAATATAGCATATTTGTTGTTTGTCAAAGAATTGGCAAAAATTAATGAATTTATGGAAAATCGATATTATTTCTTTGTTATGTCGAATTAAAAGTTCTTAGCTGAGCGAAGGGTGCAGAGCCACGTGACTTGCTCCTTCAGAACGTGATCAGGGGGTTGGCCTCCCCTCTCATTTCGGAAAATCGAGATACTATTTATGTTTTTAATTCTATTTTTGTAAATATGATTTATTCTTTCACGTTTTTAACGAATTCTTTGTTTGGGCAGGATTAAGATAAAAGCATTGCCTTCAAAAATAATCATCTGCCTAATTTAATAATAATAGTAGCGCACCCCATTTAACTCGTTGATCCATTGAAGCCAAACGCTAAATGAACAGCGTTAAACTAGGTTATCTGGACACACCAGTAATAATAAGTGGAAATAAATTATTGGATTAATTATTAGAGATTTTTATGGTTTGAATTTGGGACTGATAACTGATAAAATTTAGAGTCTAATTTACTCTATACTCAGAAATAGCATATGAATATCGTTTATTTATTCGTGAGTTTTCAGGCAACAATCAAACTCATATAAACATAAACAACTGACGTCACAATTACATTCTCACCCACAATCACTTTCTCACACACCCCTGAATCTATGATACCCATTTTCGTCAATAACTTTAATTTAAGAACTGTTTTTATATCATTTCTCAACCAGGCCTATTTATTGAATTCCATCCATACTTAATGAAGATCTATTATTTAAAAAGTGATTTCCTTTTTTTTTAACTCGATCATTAAATGCCTCCTTAATATTCTTTCCAAAGAATATCCTAGAACTAGATATAAACTAGGGAATTAACAAAAATGGGTCCTTACTTTCCTTACTAAACTTAGCTTCGGATATTTGATCCAAATATGGATAAACGTATTTTAAGGCAACAATAAAAGAAAATGTTTCATCACCTCGAATATTAAATTTGAAGAGAATATGTAAAGGGAAATAGGCATAATGAAAATGAAAATAGCAAAAGAAATATAAATCAAGAAGATGAAAATCACTTCACCTAAATCCCCAGAAAGAATCAAAATAAATTATATTAGTAACTTATGACAGACGACGACACACGGAGAAAAATTCCGCAGTGTAAAGAGGTCAAGTCCATTCACTTTACACTGCGGAATTCTTCTTCGTGTGTCTTCTGTAGAGCGGATATGTGTGTTTTCATCCCACTAAAATTATTATTTTTCTCTATAATTTAAAGTAATTCGATCTAAAACAAAACACTATAACAACAAGCATATATGTCTATCTCTATTTGTATGAAAGTTGTAAAATAAAAACAAGCACTAGAGTGAAACAACTTTAGTAACTCGATAATATATTCTGAACGAAAATTCCATTGTCATGGGTGATTTTTTTGCTGTTTGGTTTTTCAGCCTGATTTTTTTGACAGTTTGCGCGTGATTCATGACACGTGTCAAAGTAAAAAATTACTTAGCATTGTCATTTCACCATGGATAAACTTACGCACGAACAACGTTTGTAAATTATTGAATTTCATTAGCAAAAATCTGTGGGGATCGCTATGTTTCGATGATTTCTTGCCCAAAATAGAAGAGCTGGGTTCGGTCGACATGAGGTTTCAAGAGGACGGCGGGACATGCCACACAGCACGCGAAACCATGGACATATTGCGAGGCGAATTTGGTGAGCAATTCATCTCACGTTTTGGACCTGTGAATTGGCCGCCTAGATCATGCGATTTGACGCCACTGATCTATTTTTTGTGGGGATATGTAATATCTCTCGTCTATACGGATAAGCCAGCAACTATTGCCACTTTGGAGACAACATAACTGATGTTATTGGTGAGATACCAGTCGATATGTTGGAAAAAGTATGTCAAAAATGGACATTCCGAATGGACCACTTGAAGCATAGTCGCTGTCACATTTGCACGAAAGCCACAATAAAAATTTCACTAGATTTTGGAAATTTTCGTTGTTTTTTTTTTTGCAAACCAAGCACATAAAAAAATCACCCTATATTTAGATATATATACAGCAAAGAAAATGAATTTCCAAATATTTTAAAAGGACCAAAAGATCCTTGAAGTATAATAATTTAATAATTAACTGTCAAAAATTTAAGATTTATAACTTAAAACAGCCTGTTATTAAATATTCATAAAAATAATTTAAATTCCTTTAAATTAATCAGTGATAGATAGATTGATATTCTTTTTCTTTAAATAAAATCAAAAACAAATCATAAAAACCGATCTTAATTTATTCTCAAGCAAAATACCTTTAGTACTATAATCACGTTATGCAATTGGAGTTTTAACCCTGAAAGCCTAAAAGTTATAACATACGAAAAGTGAAAGGAAATACAATCACCTTTTATAATTTTACTATTATTAATTAAATATATATTTTTTATTTATTATGTAAACTTTGAAGTTTTTTGAATTTCTTATTAATATTACTTAAAAGGGAAAAATTTATTAATATAAATTTAATTCTAGTTTTGCTAATTAGAGTTGTTTTTTATTCTATCAACTTCATTATATAAGTTGAGTGGGGTAAGTGCGTAAACGGGTCATTTTTACGATATCAAGAACGAAAATTTTCTGGCTTGTATTTATAAATGTACTATAAGTTATAATTTAATTTAACGTAGATTGAGCATAGTGGCGATTAAGGCGCTTAAAATCAATTAATAATAATAATAATAAAATTTATTTGTCAATTTGAAATTACAAACAAGTAGTACATTGAGTATTTTTCGGCCTCGAAAATTTGATTTGACTTTATCAATAAAATATCAAATTTAAAGATTTTTTCCCTGCTTTGGTTGATACTGCTTCAACTTCTGTTAATGAACGATTTCAGCAGCTGAAAAGTCACGAAAAAGATTTGGGGATTTTTATACAAATTCTCTTCTCTACCACAAACACAGAATTCTGAAGATTCAGCTGAAAAAGATTCTTATCTGTTATCAAGATGTCAAGATTTAAGTGTCACTCACTCTCACGACTGAAAAAGACTCGGACATCATCGGGAGAGAACTGTATGAAGAATTAAATCAATTCCGCACCATCAAACCTGATACAATCAAACGCCCATTAGAAGTTTTGAAATTTATTGTAGAAAACAAGATGATTGAGGTCTTCCCTAATATTTGAGTTGCTCTCCGAATCATGCTGACTTTGCCCGTGTCTGTTGCCAGCGGAGAACGAAGTTTTTCAAAACTAAAACTGATCAAAAATACTTGAGATCCACGATGTCCAACACAAAACTGAATTCTTTGGCGTTGCTGTCGATCGAAAACGAAATTGGAGCTCAGCTGGATTTCTCCAAAACCATCCAGCAGTTTGCAGAGGCCAAAGCACGCAAAGTTAATTTCACTTGATGTAGCCTATATAATTTCACATTGTACCTCAATAAAAATGTATTTTACCGAGAGATTTCAGCGAACAGTTTTAAATATTGAGAAATAGTGAAAAAAAAAATAAAAAACTTTATATCCTATCGCCGACGTTTCGAGCGCTAGTCGCACCAGTTCGATTTGCTGTTCTAATGCAGTTTCGGTCTCATAGTTGGTTTGTTGAATAGTTTTGTTTATTGCACACTTTTAGGACGATGAAAAATTGTACAAACATGTTTATACATGATATTAATATACAGTACCGCACCATCTGAACTTTTTTTTGACAATTCTGCTTGTCTTGAAGATGAGTGCGACTAGCGCTCGAAACGTCGGCGACAGGATATTTTACCAGGCTGCTGTGTCCCGGGAAGACTCCCGCCCTCTCCTAACTAAACAAGATGAACAAAAATCATTTGAAAGCAGGTTTTTTAAGGATTCTGCTCTTGCTCTTTTGCTGATGAAGCAATGTTTAAAAGCATTTTAGGTCTAGGTTACGCTCTTGCCCTATTATCGCGGAAAAGTGCAGAGTACTTGTTGTTTTGTGCAATATCCTAAAAAGTAAAGATAAATGATAAATTTCAAGAAAAATTAGAATTCTACTTAATATTAATTTGCGCTTCATAAGAACTCGTCAAGTATTTACATACCACAGTGAAAATAGATTCAACTTTGCAAAAACTAAGTCTGCACTTACCCCACTCCAAATTAATATTAACATTTTTCTAGAAAAGGGTATGATATAAATAGGGTGGTTTCAGGGACGTTATTTGAGGAGAGGCAGGGGGGGAAGGCATTTGCGCCCAAAATTTGGGAAAATTGTCAATTCTGAGCTTAGCCCCTACATACAAAAAAAACTCACATTTTCTCTTTATAAATAAGTGGATAGATGTTATAGATAGAGATAGATATAGAGCTATTGTGTTAAATTCAGTAGCAGAGAGATTAAAATTATATTTTTATTTAAACATAAATCAATTTTTACTTTCTTTTAATTAAAAATATATTTAACCTGACAGGTTTTTGCTTCAATGTCTCGAAGATTTGGATCGCAACTTACAAAAACTCAACTCTCGTTTATTCGTTATCCGAGGTCAACCAGCAGATGCTCTACCTAAATTATTTAAAGTAAGTTTTATTCACATTAAAAAAAATCAAAATAAATTGAATTTGAAAATCTTTTTAGGAATGGGGTACCACCAATTTGACATTCGAACAAGATCCGGAGCCATTTGGCAGAGTTCGAGATCAGAATATTATCGCAATGTGCCGTGAACTTGGAATATCGGTCATCTCTAAAGTCTCGCATACACTTTACAAACTGGAACTGTAAGTAACTAACTCGAGGAGTTGATGCCCTTCAAAGCTTTTTGATTTGTTGTATCCTTGACTGAAACCAAATATATCACAACTAAATCCATAACATCTAAAATGAATAAAAAAAAAAAATATTGATATTAATTTATTTAAAATAAATATCTTAGAACAACAAGTTTAAGGACAGATGTTTTTATATAACTTTATTTAAAAGAATGCAGGAAGTTAAAAAGACTAGCAAGTGATCTTTCTATTTAAATTGCAAATATATAATTTTATTATTTTAATAATAGGAACGAAGAGAAATGCAGCCAGGTTGGAAGCTTTTATTATTAAATTAAACTCTTTTGTTGAAAGAAGTTTCGGCCAATTTTATTGTGCCATCTTCAAATGCATAAGAGTTTTTTAGAAAATAGAGTTGTTAACCGTCTGTTCATATATGAACTATATATATATTTCATATATGAAATATGGCTTATAAGCCAGTCTTGTACAGTGAGCGCCACAATTAAGTTCCCACCAGATAGCTAGAGCCTTAAGTATATGGTGTATAGTGAAATAATTTTAATGACCAAAAAGGTAAAACGTAAAATCTGGTACAAATGATTTTATTTTACCTTTTCAAATTTAAAATTATTTCACCATATATAATATACTTAAGGCTCTAGCAATCAGGTGGGGACTTAATTGTGGCGCTCACAGTGCAATAGCCAATGTATAAAACAATAATGCAATGAGACTTCTCAATTAGTCTCATCATATATATATATATATTTGCATTGTTATTTGCTTCCGGGCAAGCCGCAGTTTGGCCACACCTGCAATAGACATTAAAATATTTAAGATCGTGTATAGTTGACAATATTTTCCCTGATGAAGGTCGTGATTGGCGGCCGAAATGTCGTCGAATAAAAATTAAATAAAAAATTTTTAATTAATCTCCGGGCTGCATAGTTTCTGCGAATCCTGATTAAATCTCTACAGCCATAAAACATTAAGTTTCTAAAAAAAACTCTTATGCAACTGAAGATGACACAATAAAATTGGCCGAAACGTCTTGCAACAAAGGAGTTTGATTTAATAATAGATGATTCCTGTTATTGAATTCTACCCAGCAATTTTGTAAATTAATCATGTCAGAGTTCAAAAAATTTCTGTTCTTAATTTGTTGTACAATAAGAATCAATGTTAAAGGACACCCATGCTTTTTCTCTGTTATTTCATTGTTTTAAAATGGAAACTTTCGTGGTTCAACAGTTGAATAGAATTTCAAAAAGATTTCCAGTTTCTTTCTGAAAAACAAGGTAATAATCACATGGGTAAACGCTCTAACTTTGTCAGTCGCTGAACATAAAATACAACTCAGTCAGTCATTCTCTTGCTGTATTTAAATTGAATTTGTACTTGTTTTTATATTAAAATTTTAAATTTTTGGGTTTTTTGTAGCTTCTTAGAACAAATTTTTTTTCTTTGTATCTTTACAATTAATCTTTGAATTTTATTTCAGTATTATTGAAAAGAGTGGTGGAAAAGCACCTTTAACTTATCATCAATTTCAAGCGGTTGTTGCTTCCATGGACCCTCCTCCAGCACCTGAGCCGTCGCTGACTCTACAATTTATTGGGAGAGCCTATACGCCTATCGAGGATGATCACGAAGAAAAATATGGAGTTCCAACTCTTTCTGAATTGGGTTAGTTCTTGAAATAAGTTCAAATTTAACTATTGTATTTTCTTTCATCTTGGATATTTGAAAACATTGCTAAATTCTTTGCGTATGCAACTGACAACTTTAAAGAGGTTTGGCAACGGAATTGCGCAACAGCCACCAGCAAAACCTCTGGTGGGTGACCCCGAGGAATCAGTATGTTGAACGTCTCCCGGTAATCAGTTTAAATTAATAAACAAATAAATATATACCCCTAAATGGCCTCAGCAGCCGAGAGGGTAAGATTAAAAAAAAAACAACTTTAAAGGGTTAAAATTTGCTTTTGGGACAAATATTTCAAAAACCATTGGCTAATATATATATATACCTAACTTGTTTGAATTTTTACAAAGATTAAAAAAAAATTAAATTTTATTTTTGAATTTTTTAATATTTCAATGAGAGGATGCCTTTAGGTTTCGAGACGGAAGGATTACTTCCTGCAACATGGCAAGGAGGCGAATCAGAAGCTCTTGCTCGTCTTGAGAGGCATCTTGAAAGGAAAGCGTGGGTCGCTTCTTTTGGACGTCCTAAGATGACTCCCCAATCTCTTTTGGCATCTCAAACTGGTTTAAGTCCTTATCTCAGATTTGGGTGCCTCTCCACTCGTCTTTTCTACTATCAACTTACTGATCTCTATAAAAAGGTACCTACAATTATGTTGCTATTAGGAGAAGGTGAAAATATCCGTACAAATATAAAGTTGGTGATATTTTCTCCAATCCTATACTAGTATATATTTTTACTGCCCTTTATTCCGTCAAAAACAAGTGTTTTTTCTACATTCTGTTTTTTTCCTTTATTTCTTCTCAATTTGTTTTTGGCCACCCACAGAGTCTTACCTAACCCAAGATAAGCGAACAAAGCATCTTTCATATAACTTCTCAATCCCCCATCAATCCATTTACCTAAGATCCAACAAAAAATATTCATAAACGACAATAATATGATTTTTTATATTTCAGATAAAAAAATCCGTTCCGCCATTATCTCTTCATGGTCAATTGCTATGGCGAGAATTTTTCTATTGTGCAGCAACAAAGAATCCTAATTTTGATAAAATGTTTGGAAATCCTATTTGTGTTCAAATTCCATGGGATCGAAATCCAGAAGCACTTTGCAAATGGGCAAATGTGAGTAGAATTTATTTTTATATTTTCCTTTTTATAATCATAATAGAAAAGGGGAAGTCCGAAGTATCAAAAAGGCCTTAATGACCTAATTTGTTTTATATAGGCGGCAAATTTTTTCTATAAATATATATATTCTGTATATAGTGGCGTATCCAGGAGAGACCACCGACCCCCCTCCGAATTTTTCAATTTCAATATAGAGTATTTGGAAGTTTAAATTCAAAATTATTAAAAATTTGAATTTTGAAAATATCATTTAATTTTAAAAAATTTCAAAGATGAAAACAGCCGTTTAGAGATAGATTTAATAACTGGAACAGTTAAAACAATCTGAAACAATAATAGATGAAATGAGCAGGCAGCGAGGTAATTAGTCTCCAAGAAATGAAACTCTCTGTTTAGGAAACAGTTTCGGCTTTAATTTGATAAGGCCATCTCTGAAAGCATTGTACATTAAGAAAAATAAAATTATTTAAATATTTACATACAGCATGAACTAAAATGACAAAGCATTGAGTCATATTGTCAGTATGTAAATATTTAAATAAGGAATGGAAAAGAGCAAGTACAGGTGCAGCAAATAAAGAGAGCCTTTGGATGCCAAATGCCGAAAAGGAGACGTTTCGGACAAATTTATTCGTCCATCCTCAGTCCTCGTTAGCTTATAAACTAATTAGGCACAAAGTTGTCATTGTTGTCGTGCCACGAATTTGTGCACATGTATAGTAGTATGCACAGTGTCAATGTTCTGTGAGAGTCTATAAGATAATAAAATGATTATTACTCACAGAACATTGACACTGTGCATACTACTATACATGTGCACAAATTCGTGGCACGACAATAATGACAACTTTGTGCCTAATTAGTTTATAAGCCAACGAGGACTGGGGGATTAGAGGGTGGTGCAGTGGTAAAACACCGGGGTTTCAATAGACACACCCGGGTTCGGGTCTATAAAGGGCAAAATTTTTGCCGGCGGGCCTGGCAAGAAGAAGGAACAACATCCACCAAGATCATCATTGTTAAGCAACCCCAAATGGTGCTGAAAATCGGGTTATGAGGCCGTCTAAAAACAAGACCATGGAACGCCCGCCGGAAGCCATCGTTACATGTATTTAAATAAATAATAAATATTTAAATAAGTCAAATGGCCTCTGCAGCCGAAATGACTTAAAAAAAAAACGAGGACTGAGGATGGACGAATAAATTTTGTCCGAAACGTCTCCCTTTCGGCATTTGGCACCCAAATGCTCTCTTTATTTGCTGCACCTCTACTTGCTCTCTTCCATTCCATTACATCAACAGCAACTTCTCTTCAACTTGAACTAATATTTAAATAATTTTATTTTTCTTACTGTACAATGCTTTCAGAGATAGCCTTATCATATTAAAGCCGAAACTGTTTCCCAAACAGAGAGTTTCATTTCATGGAGACTAATTACCTCGCTGCTTGCTCCTTCATCTATTATTATTTAAATACAACAGCGACTTTATTTCTTTTTTATAAATCTGAAACATTATTTTACTCTAAAACTCTCTCAACTTATAAATAATTTCGATAATAAAAAATTCCTCTATTTCCTCAAAACGTTATTCTGCGGCCGCAAACAAAAGATTTTTGTTTGCTTGCCTCGTCACTCTTTCATTCAAATAATCAATACAGCCAAGTCTTCGATAACTAGGCCTTATTTTGCCATCTGTTGGGTGATCTCTTTATATAATTATTATATTATTGATTTAATATTAACATTTTTATTAGATCGGATTTTTCAAGTTTGTTTTAAAACAATTACAGGGCCAAACAGGATTCCCTTGGATCGATGCGATCATGACACAATTAAGAGAAGAAGGCTGGATACATCATCTCGCGCGACATGCAGTCGCTTGTTTTTTAACTCGTGGAGATCTTTGGATCTCGTGGGAAGAAGGAATGAAGGTAAAGATTACTATTTTTTTGATTTCAACTTGCACGGTTGAGTAAAAGTTGTTTCTTCTCTGGGTACTTGTCGCATGTTAGAGCTTTATATATATATACATACTTTAAGTGAAATTTAAAGTTTAGGGACCCTTACTGTTTTTGTAATTAAAGAGGGTCTGGTTTGAAAATTTCCATCTTTATTCAATTCGGTATTTTTAGAGAATAATTTAAAAAAATCAGGTGTGACTGGTCGCACAGCACACAACTTTCTCTTACCTTCAGTAAACGATAGTTGTGTTCTGTGCTTGTGGCAACATATAATTAGTTTCCGGAAGTACGGTAAATTAGATTTCAAAATGTAAAATTTTTAAAAATAAAAAAATATTTTTATTTTGTTTACAACTATTATTTCTCCTATCTTTCCTATGAAGTATTAAATTAAAGTGTGCTTCAAAAGATTTCAAGGAGAATATATAGGGTCCGGCAAAAAAACCTCCCTGATTTCAATAGGCATTTGCAAAAAGAATAAGAAACATACAGAACAATTACTTATATTTGTGAATAGCCTATATGATGCCATTTTACATACTTAGTACACTTTACTTGGGTTTTGAAAATTATGACCGATAAATGATGTCCCCCATTGTTAAGACATTCACGAAGTCTTTCCCTGAAGTTGTCCACAGTTTTTAGTGTAACTTCCCTTTGAATGACTGCCACTTCCTGCCATGGCATCTTTTAGTTCTTGCAGAGTTCTGGGACGATGTTTGTACACTTCAGCCTTTAAGAAATGAAGACAGCATCTGAGGGAATGTTTTGTAAAATGTCATCACATGCAGCCCTGCGAGTTTCATAATCTTTTTCAGACAACTTTTGGGCAACCATTATTTTGTAGGGATGCAGATGAAGTTCTTTATGCAGAATTCTTCTTAAACTCCTTTCCGACAATCCCAGGGCAGCTGCATGTTTAACCGCTTTGGAGACTGTTGGATGGATGTTCTCACTCGCGCCACATTCTCCGGTGTTATTGCAGTACGAGGTCGGCCAGTTGGTTTTCTTTTTAGTGCTGACCCTATTTGTCTAAAGTTTGACACCCACAGTCTAATCGTTTTCGCATCAGGAACACTATCACGTCGGCCAAGTTCGAATCGAATTCGAAACGCTCGTTGAGTAGAAATCACAGAACCGCCATTTTTAATAAACTCCTCCACAACAAACGCTCACCGAGCCAAGCCATGGCGAACACTGAAAATGGCACGTACGCCGCTACGAAACAATACCCCCTCCACATATCTACCCCCAATACAACTCACGTGGTGGCTTGCTCAAACTGGGGAGGTTTTTTTTGCCGGACCCTGTACCTTATAAAGAGCATCTAACAAATGATTTATGAATTTTATTCAAAATTCTTGGAGCGAATTTTGAGAAAATCGAAAAAAGTGAAAAAATAGATCAGTAAAGTATTAATACTGTTTTGCCGATTTTGTTCAAAAGCTTCGTGTCACGTCACATCTAACTTACTGTATATATAAAATTTCAACCTCCTACCTCTTTCCGTTCTTGAGATATTTTGTTCTCATACAGATCATGTTTCGAAAACCAAGAAAAAAAAGATTCAGGGGATCTCAAAACCTGTATATCCATCAAAATCTCGACATGTTCTGTGCTATCACACAGGATATTTTGAAGACCACTTTACTCTTGTACTCCATAGGAAAGATAGGAGAAATGGTTCCCATGGTAACAAAATATAAATATTTTCCCATAATTATAAATTTTACATCTTGAAATTCGAATGTACCGTACTGTCGGAAACTATATAAATATATGTCGAAACAAAAAATCTGGTGTGACAAGGTCAGAACATAACTTTCTCTTGCCAAAGGATTGAGAAAGTTGTGTGCTGTGCGACCAGTCACACCAGATATATATATATATATATATATATATATATATATATAGTAGATGCTATTATTGATTAAACAACTATTATCCTATTTAAAGGTTTTTTGATGAACTTTTACTTGACGCTGATTGGTCCGTTAACGCTGGTACTTGGATGTGGCTTTCGTGTTCATCTTTCTTTCAACAATTTTTTCATTGTTATTGTCCGGTTCGTTTTGGTCGCAAAGCTGATCCAAATGGAGATTATATAAGGTTTTTATAAAAAAAATAAAAACTTTAAAAATAATAGAAAAACAAATTATAAAATAAAATTATTATTATTTTAGAAAATATCTTCCTGTTTTAAAAAATTTTCCTACGAAATATATCCATGAACCTTGGAATGCACCTGAAGCTGTACAAAGGGCTGCGAGATGTATAATCGGCCGAGAATATTCTCTACCAATCGTGAATCACGCAGTGGCATCCAGAATAAATATTGAAAGGATGAAGCAAGTGTATCAGCAGCTGACAAAATTTAGGGCCCAAGGTCGGTCCAGAAGATGATCTTATTTTGATCAGGCTTGGCACCAAGTCATCCGTTTGAGCGACAAATCGTTCATCTTTGCTTTTCTTTTTTTTTTATTAATTTATTATTATTTTTTATAATTTGCTTTTAATGAATGTAGTATTTTTTTCTTTATTTAATTTTGTTTTTATTTTTTTTCTTTTGTTATCCTTTTTGTGCAAACAAAAATTAGTTATAAAAACATTTTTTCAGGCAAGCTTCGCGATCCTTCTTCTAAGGGCAATTCTCATGTAGGTGAGCAGCCAGATGTGAATTTTAATTTTTTCAGAAAGAGATTTAGTGAGATTATTTTATTTTATTATTTTCTATTATTTCTTTTATATCCCTTAGTTGAGGTAAGATGACGGCGAGAAAGTTAGAAAAGTTTTTTTAAATGTTCCTTTTTATTTCATTTCAATTTTTTTTTTTTCAATTATTCAATAAAGAATTGTATTATTGATTATATAATTTTTTAGGAATGCTGAATTCAGAGCCACATCCGTCAGAAACAATTCAAGAATTTAGAAAAGATTACTACAATGAAAAATCTGAAATTTATAATGAAGCTTATAATTTTCAATTTAA
This sequence comes from Euborellia annulipes, assembly GCA_023213315.1. NCBI lineage: Eukaryota > Metazoa > Arthropoda > Insecta > Dermaptera > Anisolabididae > Euborellia > Euborellia annulipes. Next base: position 5,292 of record JAKCPI010023874.1, on the reverse strand, counting down.
ATCAAGACAAGAAAAAAATATCCATGAATCTCATCATCATTTTATGCAGAAAAGTTCTTAAATGTATTTTTTTTCATCTTGCTTTTAATTAATAACATAGGTCTACAAAGAATCTTTTACCAAGACATTTTTGAAAACTTGATTTCGGATAAGTAATGATTATAGTTTGTTTGTTTTAGAATTAAAGCTGTCATAGTTGTTAAAAAATACACAATGAACTCCTGGGCTGTAGCACAGGGATAGAGTATTCCCCTCTTGTTCTAAGGGTTGGGTCTCAAGGGACAAAAATTGTGATTGGAACTAACTGACCTTAAAAAAAATAAATAAAAAATAAAATAGACATTCGTTTAAGAGTTTGTGGATTTCTCCAATGAGCAAGCAGCTAGTAGTTTTTTCAATTTATATTTATTAATTAATGTGCCGACGTTTCGGTCTTATATAGGACCATACCAAGGGCCAAAATGATCCTCCAGTGGGCAAAAGGCATTATTGATTTAATAAATCCAATGAGCAAACTGGTAGAGTATATGTACAGTGAGGGACAATATTAAGTCCCATCCATGCCTTTTCTACATGTGATTATTTCATTGTGTAGGGACAAATTCAGGAAGCCGATTGAAAGAATATAAGATTTAGTATAATTACATTTATTTATATCAGAGAATATATTTTACATAGCGCAAGAGAGAGATGAGAGAGTAGTGAGTAGAAAAGGTGAGGTAAAACGAGGAGGTAGGTGCTCATGAGTGAGACGGCGAGTTACGCATGCGCGTTGATGCGGTCCCACTGCCAACTTCTAATTAATAAATATAGTTTCCCAATGGAAGTCTTCGGTTGGCGCTGAATTTAATTTATATTTTCAACACCCCCTCTCAAACGATGACTTCATTCTTCTTCCAGGAGCCCCATACTATTGCTGCAGAAATTGTGTTTTTCTTTAGTTAGGGCTTTTGTGAGTACATCAGCAGGCATCTCTTCGGTGGGTAAATATTTTATTTTAAAGCTTCCATCTTTTAAAGCTTGGCGAATATAGTGATGCCTTATATCAATGTGTTTCGTTCGAGAATGGTGAACCGGGTTTTCAGCAAGTTGAAGCGCTCCTTGATTGTCACAGCTGATTGTTAAAGCCATTGACATTCCAATTTCCTTGAAGAAATTTCTAATACAGGTAGCTTCTCTTGCTGCTTCACTAAGGGCCATGTATTCGGCTTCAACACTTGATAGAGCTACGGTTCGTTGCTTCTTCGCCTCCCAGGATATAGCTGATCCTCCAAATTTGAAGACGAATCCAGTGTAAGATTTGCGGTCGATTTTACAATTACCCCAGTCAGCATCTGCGAATCCTTCAACATTTTGTTTTGTTTTCTTAAATTTTAATCCTTTATAAATTGTCCCTTTAAGATAACGTAAGATTCGTTTGGCTGCTTTCCAGTGGTCTTCATTATAACAATTGTTGAATTGGCTGAGAAAATTGACGGCATAGCTTATGTCAGGTCTCGTACCTATAGCCAAGTACATCAGAGATCCTATAAGTTGTCTATACGGGATGCTCTTCATTGTTTCTTCACAAACATCTTCTGTTTTTGTTAAAATATTAGAAGAATCCAACGGTGTAACAACTGGTTTACTTTCATTCATATTATATTTAAATAATAAATCAGTAATATATTTTTTTTGTGATAAAAATATTTCATTTTTCTTTTCATTCATAGCGAATTCTATCCCTAAACAATAATTTATTTCATTTAAATCTTTCATTTTAAATTTTTCGCTTAAGTTTTTCTTCATTTGTTTAATCCATTCTTCATCTTTCGAAGCAATTATAATATCGTCTACATAGACTCCTATAAACATATAATTTTTATTTCTTCTGTTGACGTACAAACATGGATCATATTTTGTTTCTGTAAAACCTAATTTTATCAAAGTTTCATGGAGTTTCTTATACCACTGCCTTCCGGATTGTTTCAGTCCATATAATGCCTTTTTAAGAGCACAAACTTTATTCCCTTTATTTATTTCGTTTAACATTTTTATTGCTTCATTTTTCAAAATTGGATCTTTAGATTTTTTTATATTTTCTAAAGTTTCTTTTAAATTTTCAGGGATTTCCATATATAAAGATTTATCAAGCTCTCCATTGAGATAGGCTGTTTGGATATCCATTTGATGAATTTTCATCTCCATTTCCATGCTTAAGGCCATAAGCATTCGTAACGTACTGAGTCGGATGACTGGAGCAAAGGTATCTTCGTAATCAATCCCAGGCTGTTGCGAATAACCTTTTGCCACTAGACGAGCTTTTCTTCTCTCCAGTGTCCCATCTGGCTTCAGCTTTTCTTTGAAAACTAGTTTAGACCCTATAACTTCCCTATCAGTAGGTCGATCACAAATATTCCATGTTTTATTTTTTAAAAGAGAAATAAATTCACTCGATACAGCGTCTTTCCATTCTTTCGAATTAAAGTTTTCAGTTTCATTATTATTAAAACAAGATTCATACATTAAATTATTTTCTTCATCAATTTGATTTTCATCTTCTTCGACTTCTTCATTTGGATTATTTTCAGAATTGGAATCCTCTTCTGAGGTTTCTTGAATTACAGGCAGTACCTTATATTCAAGTGCAGGCCTTCCTCTGTTTCCAGTTCGGAGAAGTTTAGGCCTTCCTCTTCCTCTTTTAAAGGTTTGGTTATCTCCACCTTCATTCGTTTCAGAGTGTAAATCCACATTTGGTGTCGAATCATCTTGTATTAAAGAGGGCAATTCAATATAAATTTTTTCATCTTTTTCTTCCTCTTTTTCATAATTAAAATTTTTAAAAATATTTTCATTTATTATTTTTATATCACGAGTTACTATTGCTTTTCTTTCTTCTTTCAGCCATACACGATATGCTTTATTTTCTTCAGAATATCCTAAGAGAATACATTCTAAAGATCTTGCATCGAATTTTCTCTTGTTTGGATTCTTGTTCAAACAATATGCTTTTGAACCGAAAGTTTTAAAATAAAGTAATGTAGGCTTCTTACCTTTTAAAATGGTATAAGGAATTTCACCATTTAAGGCACTGCACGGACACCTGTTCCTAATATAAGCAGCAGTATTAATTGCTTCTGCCCAAAATCGTTCAGGAAGATTTGCTTGTAGAAGCATGCATCTCGCCATGTCCAATAATGTTCGATTTTGTCGCTCGGCCACTCCATTTTGCTGAGGAGTATGAGGAACAGTTAATCTCCTTTGAATTCCATGGGTTTTCAAGTATTCTGTAAAACAATTTGATAAATATTCACACCCATTGTCCGTTTGTAAAAATTTAATTTTTTTCCCTGTCTGTTTTTCAATTCTATTTTTAAATTCCTTGAATGCATCAAAAGCCTCACTCTTTTTCTTCAAAAATTTTACTTCCACCCATCTTGTTTTATCATCAATGAATGTTATAAAATATTTATTTCCGCCTTCGGAATCACATCTCATTGGCCCACAAATATCAGAGTGAATTATTTCATTTACTTCTACATTTCGTTTGGTGTTTAAAGGAAAAGGTGTTTGTGACATTTTTCCCTTAACACATATTTCACATGTAGGAAGATGTTCATTTTTGAAATTAATCCCAAAAGAGTTTCTATTTTGCATTCTTTTTAAATCTCTCTCATTTAAATGCCCTAATCGGTTATGCCATAATTGAATTTTTGTTATTTTTTCAGACTTATTGACAGTCTTTGCATTAAAATTATTATTTTCACTCTCTCTTATATAATACAAGTCATTAACTCTATCGGCAATTGAAGATACCGCTCCTCTTGTGTCAATGACTTTTGCGCATTTCTTATCAAATACTACTTTAAAATTTTTGTCAGTAATTTTTGATACCGACATAAGATTGTTTTTAAGATTGGGTACATGCAGAGCATTTTCAATCGTTATGTGATTGTCTTTTTGACCATTATTGACAAAAATATCTAGATTGCCTCTTCCAATTACATTTGTGCTAGAGGCATCAGCTAGATTAACTTTCTCATTAGTGATTTTAAAATTTTTAAAGGAGGAACGTGAATTACTCATATGTGAGGTGCATCCACTATCAAGACACCATTTGTTATCTTGATCGTCAGATTCATTTAAAACAGATAAAATTGCATTATAAGAATGGGAACTTTCATTTTTATTTTTATTTGAGACCCTGCAATCTTTTCCTTTGTGGCCGTATAAATTGCATTTATTACATTTCCCATTAAATTTATATTTTTTAGAAAAGCTTTGTGATTTATTAATAGTATTGGATTTAGCTGCTAATGCATTAATATCATTAGAAGCTTTCGATTTCCTAGAATCACTTTCTTCAATTATTTTAATTTTTAAATTTTCAGCTTTCGGCAGCTCATCCCTTGATTCTATAGCACATCTAAAATTGTCATATTCGTCGGGGAGACTATATAATAATATTATTGACAATAGGTCGTTATTAATATCTATATCAAGGTCTTTGAGTTTATCTACTGCATCGAAGAAATTGTTTAAAAATGATCTGACGTCGTCTCCTATATTCATTTTATTAAGAAGTAACTGTTTAAGCAATGTGGCCTTTCTAGCAGGCCCTTTTGATTGATAAATAAAATGTAATTTTTTCCATACCTCATTTGAAGTGGAGCAGTCTTTTATTTGTTTCAGCTCAGACGGATTAATTGCTAAAATTAAATCTGACCTTGCTTTAGCATCATACTTCATCCATTTTGCAGCAGTAACAGCATCGCTGGGCTTGACGCATTCTCCATTAACATAATCCCACAAATCGTTTTTAATTAAAATTGCTTGCATTTGGATTTTCCAGGTATCAAAATTTTCCTTTCCTAAGGTTTCAATTTTTATAGGGACGGTAGACATGATGCACTTTGCTTCTGAAGAACAAAAGAAAAAATATTAAAATGGTTGACGATTTTTATATATTTTCTTTTAGCACGACGAGATGAGGATCCTGTTCAATCTTCTATTCTTCTTTTATTCTGGGCCCATAACCTTTGTAGGGACAAATTCAGGAAGCCGATTGAAAGAATATAAGATTTAGTATAATTACATTTATTTATATCAGAGAATATATTTTACATAGCGCAAGAGAGAGATGAGAGAGTAGTGAGTAGAAAGGTGAGGTAAAACGAGGAGGTAGGTGCTCATGAGTGAGACGGCGAGTTACGCATGCGCGTTGATGCGGTCCCACTGCCAACTTCTAATTAATAAATATAGTTTCCCAATGGAAGTCTTCGGTTGGCGCTGAATTTAATTTATATTTTCAAC